>QRFJ01005031.1:291336-371336 GCA_006176705.1 Cocos nucifera | reverse complement strand
TATGACGTCGACAAAGTCAGCATTGTTGGTATGGACTTTGCAATAAGGGGAAATATTAAGATTCATTGCCAAGTTCCAATCCAATTAGGATTCCATTTTTAGTTGGTTATTGGTTTTGATAATTGTAGGATTCTATTCCTAGTGTTACTCTATTTATTATTTCATTCTAAAGGTTGGTAGAGTTTGTGTTCTAGTGGTTTTTTGGTTTTCGGGTTAAGGTATGAGTCAAACTCCAATCTATGTGGTGCTCTATTAAAGAGAACTTTGATGTCTCCTTTATATGTGAAAAACTATGTGGGAAGACGGTGTGGAATCATGTGGAAGATTGTGGAAGAAAGAGAGAGGAGAGATTATTTGTGCGTGTCGAAACTCTTTCGTAAGGCATATTTGTAAGGTTTTGGTCTTTATTCTCCTTTGAATAAATTTTTCTCTTTCAATTTTTTCTTCCACAATTATTTTTTTCTCTCACAATTCTCTACAAATATTTTTTGTTTGGTGTTTGTTTTGGATCTTGGGCCAGCACGGTCTATCTACTTTGTGTAGCATGCCGTTCTACCACTGCATATAAAAATAGATAATGATTGTGCATGATCCTTGTCACTACTATGATAAACATCAATTTCTTGACCTTCTTTTATCCTCATTTGTTTAGCAGCTTGTTTTTGAAAATTTTGATACAGCAATTTTAATTTCTATTTAATGGTATCAGGAGAAATTCAGATCCATCAAGACCAAGGATGATGAGACCATGCTTCATGGACTTTCATTTTCTGCCCCCAAAATTAGGCTTCTTCGTGGTTTGACAATTGAAGGAAGTCAGGCAATGAAGGTACACTGAATTTAATTTTTTTTCTTTTTCTACTTGCTTGCATGGTTTGTTTTAGTGAAACTCCTATGTCATGATTATTCTTCCAATTCAAGCAAAATCACATATTCCATTCAATTATTCTGGCAATGTTTTTTAAATGTTTGATTCAGCAATCAAAGTGATAGCTTGGGCCTTTAGATCTCCACAGTAAGATTGTATAGACTGACATGCATGCTATATATCTAGCTTATATACAATGTAAACATTTATGAACAACTTACAAAACAAAGATTTAGGGAAAAAGAGATATGGTAGCAAAGTCAACCAACTTCTGTGGGAGTATTAGACATTTATATATATACTTGTCCTGGGATAACAGGAAATGATATATACTATCTTACACTTTTCCAAGGGATGGGGAAATCTTTGAGGATGGCCGTGGATTAATAGCAGCAGGCTCATCCAACTTAGTTAGCAGCAGCCTAGATCAGGCTTTATGCTGATGCAAGATAGGAATGTACAAACGATGGTCCCTTGGAGTATCAAAAAGTACACAATATATGGTAAACAAGTTGTGAAGCTTTAATGGACTTATCACATGCATTACACTATTCAACGGCAACATGAAAAATGGTATCATAACAACGCTACTTGTGAAATTACTATAGACTGAACCAAAAGTCTTTCAGTAATGAACCTTCTAGTTGATCTTCATCAAGTTATAAGCAATTTGAGTATTAACCAGACAAGCATATCAATCAGATCAGAGGCATACTATTGTTATGACAAGTAGCAGCCTTGATAAGAGAGGGAAATTTCAAGTCCTAAGTAACAAAGGGGTCAAGTTCTTTCAGTTTAAAGTGCAAGTAGAGATGCTGCTTCAAGTGGCTGATGAAAGTGTCATTACTGATGATCAAACTATTACACATAGAGTCGACAAAAAAATGCAATGGTGGAAGGAAAGTGCATATTGAAGAATACAATTACACTGAAATATCAAGATTGTGGCAGTAAGGTTCACCATATTGGTATTGGACCCCATCTTATTATAGTGTTAATATGCTCAGTACAATACTGGTTCAACATATTGAGAATCAGTATGCCTCCTATACCATATATTGGTTTGGTACTGGTATGGTATGGTCGATATGTACTACTACCGATTGGTGTGGCAAGCCTTCTTTATTCTAATTCATCGAAGTTTGTGATGGTATGGGAGCTTGCTGATCATGAAAATTATTTGCTGAATCATTCTCTTCCGTATGATTCTGTATCAAAATTCAGTTCTTCTTGTCATGCAAATCAATCAAAACCTTGATGCTCTTCCATTATTCCAATACTTCAACTCTGTGATCTGTTATTGTTTCAAAAATATTTGGTACACTTCTTAATTGCTTGAACCTCCAAGGAATGCAGGTAGAAGAGAATGTTATAAGAAATAACAGATATAATAGAATTAATGGCATTCTCCTTCGATGAGAAACTGTAACATGCTTCATGACTTTTAGGTCCATGTTGCCACTTCCAGTACTTCAAACATTCATCTTTCGCCAGACAGGTTTGCTTGAAAGGGTATTCGAGTTTTGATACCATGTTGGATTGCTAAATATGGACAAACAAATGCAGCATTTGATAGAGCAACTGTCCTAAGATAAATCTGACAGTACACTATAAGTGCTGTATAACTTGATAATCGTACAACTACAACCTGTCATACATGTGTAAAAGTAATCTTAGGAAGTATAGAATTATGTACTCAATTTACTATTTTATTGATTTTTTTTCATTGTGCGTTCTATCTGGGTTTGCTGGTTGTATGCTGCCTAATAAGAATACAGGACCAAAATTGCATTGTTAGATAGATCTGCAGTTAAATCTTATTTTTGCAGTATATCATTCAAAATTTTTATTACCAGTCATCTGTTACTAGCATATATTATAGGGATACAATTATATTAGGATATGCTAAGATGTATTTGCTTCTATTATAATTCAAAAAATTTCTTTCAGGCGTCTCATTGTTTAGCCTTTTAACCCTTCTTTTGTAAGTTATCCTATAAATAAAAGGTAATTTTCTTGTAATTGATCCATGCATTAATTTTCAGTATCTTTCCTCTGCAGGTACTCGATTTTGCCGCATTCTCGAAACCAGAATTTGATCTGCCTATATTCTGTGCCAACTTTTTCTTGAATGCTAACCTGAGCATTGTTGTCTTGTAAGTTGCAATGAACAAAGTTTGTTCTTTTCAGGCATGATGATGCTGACATATTGACCACAGTATATTGACCACTCATTTTGATTACCTGGCACGGAATCACTAATTTTATCTCAGTAAGATGCAAGTAAACTATGCCTGGTTGGTCAACCTGAAAAGGTTGATTATTTTCTTGAGAGTATAATGACATTTCATGGATAAAAGGAAGAGTGGATTCAAGTTAAGGGAATTTATTGGACAAATGGAGGACACCATCAACCTGTGTTTGGATTCCATGCCAAAATGCGGCCCCTTTTTTTGCTTGTTCAATTTGCAATACTCTAGTGGTATTGTTTAGGTTATTCTCAAAATTTGACTAGCTGATAAGAATGCAGACTGGAAATGATAATCCCCCATTTAATTGTGGGAACAGATGGGGAGACATGATGGTAGTGACATAATTGGTGCCTCTAGCATATCCAACAAAGGTATAGATAATGATGATATCTCCTGCCTCTTGTTGTTTCCATAGCATGGATGACCTCAAATGTGGTTCTATAATCGATGTCCCGTTGGGGGAGGTCCAATAAAGATGGTAAATATGGATAGTTGATGAACCCTTTTGCACTGTAATAACATGAGACAAATAATTGCCATGGTTTCTCTATTGTTTTGCGGGCATAACAGGCCTCTTGGTTGGTAATATCTCTTTTAGAATGAGATTTCTGCTGAATCAATATATCACATATAAAGAATTTCACCACCTTACTCCAGTAGAACTTTTATATTGCAACAATTCTGATAAAAAGTGACTCTTGTTTCAACTATATTATTAAAGGATTAGTTTCTCAGGTTTGAATCAGCCAACTATCAGCAAAACCCGGCTAACCCTGCCTTTTATTTGAGCTGACAGATTTATGATTGAATTCAACCTAATGGACATTTTGGTTTTCTTTTCTGCACTTCTTTAACATGTGAGACTGCTTCAAATAATTACTAATTATGTTGCCAGTGGATCTTGTAACATCCCTTGAGCCCTTAATATCTTGAAGATGGACTTCTAACTATACGGGCAAGGGTAAGAAATTGTATAGGTTAACATATATCATTGCATTTCTTATCAATATTTGCTTTCTCATTGTTCTATATATAATTGATTATGCATCATTACTTGAGAGTCACAATGACATACTTCTTAATTTTATTACACGAGCCATTCTTTTCCACCTTTAGGGTGCCTAAGCAGAAGTACCTCATATACTGTTTTTTGATTACCTTATACATTCATACCCTAATTTTGTTTGTTTGGATCTTCAAACTAGAAATTTTATAATCATAACTGAACTTAAATCTTTGTTTTGTATCGTATTACCTTGGTGAAAGATTTATAGAAAATTCAGGAAACAATTGTGTGTACTGACTCTGCCACTGGGCATAGCTTAGGCTGCATTTTCTGTTTTGTTGTTTCCAAATTTTTGGGAAGGTTAGATGCTCTTTGCCTGGATTTTTGGTTGCTGGACTCTTGAAAGAAAACAAGGAGCAAAGAGAAAAAGATTATAATTGATAATTTCAGTCATCTGGTGCATGTGATTTCTCATCTTCCAGAATTTTATAGAGCTTTTGCAATTCCTCTTAACTGAACCTTGATTGATTTCTTGTAGGGACCTTAACCCTTTATATGATGTCACCATCCAAAGGGATTACAAAGAGAAGTACTACATGAAGTTAATGTCTCTTGGCCAGAAATATGCTGAGGTATCAAAAATTTTGAAACTTAAGCTACCAATTCTACGGCTAACTTGTTTAAATTATACTTGCCAAATTTGTAGCTTCACATTTTTATCTAAGACCATACAGCTTCTGCCCTGGGGAGGCAAGATTACAAGTGAATCTTTGAGATTTTTCTCACCAATTGTGATTTGGAGTATGCTCAATTCAAGCAAATACAAGCACGATGTTCTATTTTCTGCATTCATGGATTACTTTCAGGTATAAAATTCTTGGTTGCTTAGTTTTAGAGCAAGTTAAACCAAGCTTAATGATTTAATTATAGACTTTAATGAATGTTGAGAACTGGATAGTCCAAGAAGCCTCTAAATATTGTGCTTTCAATGGATATGCAAATGAGTTTAGAAATTCTTAGAGGAGGGTATCAAATGCACTGGGATTAAAGAATATACAAATAACTTATTGACCTATATCATATGAAACAACCATCTTCAAAAGACTGCCTAAGCAGTCTCTCGAAGTATAAAAGCCTCGATCACATTCACCCCATAGGTTAAAATCCTTTCTTCCATTGTTAATGTTACAAAAAGACATAATTATTTTACCAGGGTATCTGTCCATTTAAAAATTTGAGGGAACCTGCTACATGACTCCGTTAATTTTGTGGCAATTATTTAAGGATTAAATAATCAACTCTAACTGAATTCTAAGAACTTTGTAACAGAGTTTTAAATCTTGTGGGAAGGTATTTCGGTTTTCCCACCCCATCCTAACACCTGGGACGGGATGTCCCAAGATGTGCCGATTGGGATGTAAACAATGGTGATCCTATCCTGACATGTGGGATGGTACCCCGTCTCAGTGTCCTGTGGGATGTTCTACCGAGACTTGAATCCTTGCTTTGTAATAAGTAATTTGGTTGTTTGATTAGTTTAGTTGCTTGCTTGGGCATTTAGATAAAATAAGATATATGGACCTGCATGACATTTTGAAAAAATACAGAATGTAGGGCCTTACCAAAATCAGCTTCCAAATTCTGCCTCCTTTATTCTTTGTGGAGGTCATATGATCTTCTTGTGAAACACCATGAACTCCTTGGGCATACAATGATCCTCAAA
Organism: Cocos nucifera; assembly: GCA_006176705.1. Lineage (NCBI taxonomy): Eukaryota > Viridiplantae > Streptophyta > Magnoliopsida > Arecales > Arecaceae > Cocos > Cocos nucifera. The sequence continues at coordinate 365,487 of QRFJ01005031.1, read as the reverse complement.
TAACCAGTTCACCTTGCATCTGATTGTGGTGCAGGGTGATAATTAGGATCTGAAGGCAGATTAGAGTTTATACCTAAGTAGATCAAGATTTTGTTACGTGACCAATTCATGAATGTTCAGAATATCATAGTATTAACTGTTGAAATAAAGTTATATGGTATGTCTATATCATTCTTGGATTTTGATAAATGGTTGATATGCTTCTTATGAAATTTTGCAGATCTCCTTTGTACCACAGTTCGTCAAAATCCCATAGTGGTCTTTGGGTAGATAACTAATTGTCCTTTAATTTACTACCATGTTTGATGATGATTATTAGATTCACGGATATGATTAGGGCACTAAAAAGTTCTCTTCTAAAGAAAATAGGTCAATAATAATCTTTCCACCAAGGCTCTTGGTCTTGGTAATGTTATTGTATCTGATCCATTTAAGTGTTCAATAAGGATTACATGTTGACAATCTATTGCTACTCAACTGCACTATTACATAATTATTATATTATTGGCCTCCAACTCAGACCTTATAATTTGTATCAAAAAAATGTATTAAAGAATATAGTTTGCTGATAGAACAGTGGCTTATCCAACCTTATGTGTTGTACTGACCTTCACTGCTGGTGTAGAGTCTCTATAATGTAGAACAGTCTACGGAAGGGAGTCTATAAAGATCTAGGATTGAACATAACCTATAGGTTGCTGGAAGATTTAAGTCAGACCTAAGTTATATAAAAATTGAAGCGTAAAAGTTGGAATTTAAGCACAAAAGTAATATGGATTTCCTGGTTGTTAATGGAAAAGATAATGTTGTATTTTCTTATTCACCTCTTTATGAATACAACTCTTTAAATATACTAAAATGGAATAGCTACTATGGTAGCTTTACAATTGTATCGAAACACATGAAAATTATGCAATTGTGTCAAACAATCAAATAATTACGATAGATTTGTCTCTGGAATCTTTATAGTAATCATTACCATAATAGCCATGATATTGATGACCATAATGGCCATGATATTCTGATCATAATAGCCATGATATTTTAATCTTGGAATCCTTGAGGTCATACTTACCATATTGGTCATGATCTTAACAACTCATTATGATATTCACCATAATTCTAACATATTTTATTTTTAACACTCCCCCTTAAGTTAGAGCATAGATATTAATCATGCCCAGCTTGTCACAAATGTAATCAATTCTAGCCTGGGTAAGACTCTTTTGATCATTTGAGTGTAACTGATGGAAATAAGATTTTGCTGAATCTTTTCTCTTACAAAGTGACAATCAACTTCAATGTGCTTTGTCCTCTCATGAAACACTGAGTTTGATGCAATATGCATAGTTGCCTAATTATCACACCATAGCTTCATGGGAGAAGAATCTGTAAAACCAATTTCTTCTAGAAGATGTCGAATCCACATCAATTCACATGTTGTCTGTGCCATGGCCCGATATTCTGATTCTGCACTCGACCGAGATGTTATATTTTGCTTCTTACTCTTTCAGGATACTAAATTTTCTCCTATAAATACACAGTATCCTGTTGTAGACTTCTCAGTGAACCCGCCCAATCAGCATCAGTGAACCCCTCAATCTGTATACTACCATGATCTTCATACACAATACCCTTTCCTGGGGCTTCTTTCAAGTATCTTACTATACGGATTAAGGCATCCCAATGTACAATAGTGGGTGTCGACATGAACTGACTCAATACACTCGCAGGAAATGCAATGTCGAGACGAGTGATTGTGAGGTAGTTGAGTTTTCCAGCAAGTCTTCTGTATTTCTTTGGTTCAGTAAACATCTCCCCCACTTCTACTATAAGTTTGACATTAGGATCCATAGGAGTTTCACAAGGCTTTGCTCCAAGTAGATCGGTATCTGTCAAAAGATTTAGAACATACTTCCTTTGAGAAAGAAATATACCTTTCTTCGAGTAAGCCAGTTCAATTCCAAGAAAGTAATTCAGTTGTCTCAAATCTTGTCTGAAATCTTGCTTGAAGAAACTTCTTTAGTGAAGAAATAACCTGTGCGTCGCTTTCTGTAATTACAATATCATCAACATATATAATCAACAAAATACAACCACTGTCAGTATGTTTGAAAAACACAGTATGATCACATGAACTCCTCTTCATGCCAAACTTTATCACCACATCACTGAATCTGCCAAACTAAGCTCTGGGAGACTGCTTCAACCCATATAGTGATTTTTTAAATTTGCACACCCTACCATACTCCCCTTAAGCAACAAATCCAGGAGGTTGCTCTATATACACTTCTTCCTGCAAGTCACCATGAAGAAATGCATTCTTGACATCTAACTGATACAAGGGCCAATAATAACTAGCAGCTAAGAAAATAAATATGCGAATATATGTCATCTTAGCCACAGGAGAGAAAGTATCAATATAATCCACACCATAAGTCTGGGCATATCTCTTAGCTACCAAACGAGCTTTCAATCTATCAACAGAACCGTTAGCCTTTATCTTCGCCACATATACCCACTTACACCCAATAGTACGCTTACCTGATGGGAGAGAAACCAAGTTCCAAGTGCCATTAGCCTCAAGAGCTGACATTTCTTCCTCCATGGCTGTCCTCCAGCCATTGTGTGACGACGCCTCATCTAGTATCTTAGGAATAGTCATAAAATCAAGAAAGGTAACAAAAGAGCGGGTTGGCTATGACAAATGGTTATAGGAAACAAAAGATAAAATAGGATGGGTACAATTGTGTTTACCTTTCCTAAAAGCAATAGGTAGATCAAGATTAGAATCACACGACGCGGAAGCCGGTAGGGATGAGGTAGCCACTGGTGGATTTGCTGGTTGACGATCTTCAACATCTGACTGGGGAGGTTTATCTCGGCGAGTGTAGATATAAGTAATGGAAGGACGAGGTGGATCAGATGAAATAATAGAGGTGGAATAATTGATAGTGTAGATCAAAAAGTCCTCCATAGAGTCTATCTCAGAAGTATAAGGAGAGGGATTAGCAAAGGACTCGATTCAAAGAAGGTAACATCTTGAGATACAATGTATCGACCTAACACAGGAGAATTACATCGGCATCCTTTTTGTATACGGGAATACCCAAGAAAGACACACTTTAGTGACCGAGGGTCCAACTTATTTATCTGGGATTTCATATCTTATACAAAATAAGTGCAACCAAATATCTTTAGAGGAATGGAAAATAATGACCGAGTAGGGAACAAAACCGTATAAGGTGCACGACCATTAAGAATAGAGGACGGTATGCGATTTATAAGAAATGTAGTAGTATGAACTGCATCTATCCAAAATATTTTAGGTACTCTCATTTGAAACATTAAGGCTCTAGCAACTTCCATAAGGTGACGGGTTTTTCTTTCAGCTATTCTATTTTGTTGAGGGGTAACAACACTTGATGTTTCATGGATAATGCTATTTTGCATCATAAAGATGTTAAATTATTTAAAAAAATATTCTTTGGTATTATTACTATGAAGAATACGAACATTGTAATTGTACTGAGTACGAACCTCGAAACAAAAAGTAGAGAAAGTATAAAATAACTCAGATCGAGATTTTATTAGATATAACAAAGTACTTGAATAATCATCAACAAAAGTTACAAAATATCGAAAGCTAGACTTGGAAGTGACAGGACAGGGATCTCAGACATTAGAGTGAACAAGATCAAATGGAGACAAGGCTTGTTTATTCGCTCTTGGAGGATATGACACCTGATGGTGTTTAGCAAACTCACATGACTTGCAAGACAAACTAGTTATTGAACTTAGCTCGGGACACATTTTCTTCAAGACTTCTAGGGACGGATGACCAAGACGACAATGAAGTTGGAATGGAGAGATGTCAGACCTGACAGTAGATGCAACACTAGATGGAATAGTAGTAGTAACCTCATCCAGCAGATACAATCCATTTGACTCGCTTTCCTTACCAAGGATCGTCTGAGTCGATAGATCCTGAAACAAACAGTAGCTAGGAAAAAATGTAACATAACAATTTAAGACTTTAGTGATTTGGCTAATAGATATCAAGTTAAAAGAAAATTTAGAAAGATACAAAATAGAAGATAAGGAAAGCGAAGAGGTAATGGATGTATCTCCACTACCTAAGACTTTGGTAGTGGATCCATCTACTAGTGTTACATTAAAGTACTCATCAGATGGTTTATAATGGGATGAGATATCTTGATCACCTGTCATGTGGTCGGTGGCACTTGAGTCAATGACCTAATATCAGGATGAGAATGAAAGATAGGCAACGGGGTTACCAGTTTTGACTAGAGTAGCTTTAAGGGAAGATGTCGACTGCTGAGACTACTGAAACTAGGTGTACCTGGCAAACTCTTCATCAGACATGACTACGGTGCGACTCCCAGGGTGATGAGTAACTGAATCAATTGGATGTGATACGACATGAGCAAATCTAGGTGCCTAATACTGAGACTGCATCTGCTATGCCTGTGGAGGTTTAGGACACTGATGACGAAAATGTTCTAGTTCTCCACAGTTATAGCACACCCTTTGGCTCTTACGACCACCATATCTTCTACCTACACATCCTCCTCTACCACCACGTCCTCCATCTCTCCCTCTATATCCACTACCACCATTACACTGAGATGCAAGGGCAGATCTACCAGACATATCCTTGGTACCTACGGTACTCTCTCGGACTGCACTGATTACAGTAGTGACAACATCAAACAAGGAATCCACATCCTTGTTGGCCAACAACTGTGACCGAATCGCTTCATACTCTGTATCCAATCCAAACAATCAACTAAGTACAAATAGTCTCTCACGCTGCTCCATCATAGCTACATTAGTGGAAATCGGCATTGCCGTACAAAAATCTTCTGTGGCTCGTTTATACTCATAATAATAGTCCATGATACTTCACCCATTTTGACTTGGATGACTCACCTCTTGAGCCAAACTATATAACCTTTTCATATTTCTAGTCCCAGAAAAACACTGATGCAATAACTCCTATAGCTCTTTCACTGTCGTAATATGCTGCATTGAGAGAGCCATCTTTCTATCAATGCAATTGACAATCTGAGAAAACAATCTCTTATCTTCAGCCAACCATAGTTTGGCTTCCCTTTCTCTCTTAGGACATAACTCAATAAGGTGTTCTTCCTTGCCAAGTCCTCCAATATTGACCTTGACAAGGAAACGCCATTCCACAAAATTGGATCCATCACAAGCTAGCATCATATCAATTAATTTCTGGTGTGAGGACACCACTTCAACACTCTTAGGACCCTCTCCTGATGCCATTACTCAAAAACACTGCACTATTTCAATCAATTAAAACAATACCACAACAAATTACACCCTCACACCTCCACAACTCGCATCATGCTACCACAAATGACTTGGAATCAACCCAATCATCTCTACTAGAGACTCCTAATCCATAGGTTATCATCACACAACCTACATCCCATCAAAAACAAACTCCACAACCAATGCAAGAAATTTGTACTGAAAGGCACAAACCAATAAACACATAAAGGCACAAGCAGTAGGCTATAAAAGGACTAATCTGTATAGTGGTATGGCAGATTTACAGATATGGTTCTAGGGCAAATCTGATTCTGGGGTAGGTCTGGTGGTCGGCAAGGGTTGGAAGGTTAGGAGATGATGGGAGGCAGTAAGAAGATGGCGGGTGGACAGAGAAAGAAGGTGGTGACTACTTGCTTTGGCTATGGTTAGGGTTTTGGAACTGATACCATGTTAATGGAAAAGATAATGTTGTATTTTTTTATTCACCTCTTCATGAATACAATTCTTTAAATATACTAAAATAGAATAGATACTATGGTAGCTTTACAATTGTATCCAAACACATATGGAAACTATGCAATTATGTTAAACAATCAGATAATTATGGTAGATTCGACCTTAGAATCTCTATAGTAATCACTATCATAATAGCCATGATATTGACGACCATAATAGCTATGATATTCTAATCATAATAGCCATGATATTCTGATCTTAGGATCCTTGAAGTCATACTTACCATAGTGGTCATCATCTTGACAACTCATTATGATATTTACCGTAATTCTAACATATTTTATTCTTAACACTGGTGAATATAAAGAATACTAGGGTTGAATCAAGGAATTGAAGGGTTTGGTGTACTTATTAAATTTAATTCCTTGCTGTCCATCCTGGTTTAAGTCTTTTTCTTTAATACAAGGTGAATTCTATAGGAAACAGAAAGTAATTGATTAGAATCTGGCCTAAGGTTTTGGGGTTTAGGTTTCAACGGGTTGACTAGCATGTAAAATAAAAGAAACAAATGATTCAAAGTGGCTACTGCACAGATGATTTTTTGTGCAACAAGGACTAAAGCTTAATGGGGGCTGGTTTGGAATCAATATATTTAAGTACAGGCTTAATATTCAAAGGAGAACAGGGAAAGATAATGAGATTTAGAAGAAAATGGAGAATTACAAAATTAAAATAGAGGAACTATGGAAGGAAAAGGAGTAGATCTCTGCTGGGACCTAGGGACCACACTAGGCATACAAACTATCGGCAGAATCATACCAAAAGAAAATAAGATGTTTTTATATCATCATTCTTCATTGATCAACTGTTGAACTTCTCAAAAAATCCAAGGCCAAGCTGTATTTATAAACACAGAGTTGGTAGTTACATAATACAAGTTAACTAGAAAAGAAGATACAAAAAATAGAACTAGTCGAGTCCCCTCCTCACTTGAGGTGATGAGTTGCTAGGATTTATGTTATTAGGAGGTTGGCTTCTTGTGGGTCACATTGAGTGGCTGGTCCTTTTTATTTTGTTTTCTTTTTATCTCACAAAAATGAGGTGGCATCAAAGGAGTGCATGGATTGGAGAATGCTTTATTGCTTTTGTTTTTTTAAGAATCCAAAGAGGAGAAAGTAAGCTATGTTCATGATCCTCTTTGATCCTGTCTGTTTTATCTATTATAAGAACACACCCTTACTTGGACCTCTTTTGCAAATGAGGGCCCTCATATTTGGCCACTTCTTGTCAGAGTCCTTTAAATCCCATGGCATAGAAAGCTCTTGGTGAGGCTGATACTGTAGCATCAGGTTTGCAGTACTGTGCTTTGGACAGCACCTCCTTTCTTTTCTTCTTCCATCTTTATTTCTTACTCATGCTTCTTCAACTAATTATGTACGTAGGCTGATTGTTAATTATTTGATAAATCAAAATCCACATCACTTTGTGTAGATGAAAAGTAAAATCATCAGATGACACCATGCAGGTGAGCGGTGCACTCTCAACCACAGTCATGAGGGTAATAGAAACAAGCATCTGGTTTTCTATTTTTCTTTTTTTGACCAGAAGTCAAAACACCTAGCAGCTTATGACTTGTTTGAATCCTCTTGAACAGAACAACTCAACTGTAAAAAACCAAGCATATGATAGGCATATATACATTATTCAAATATATATAGAAGTCTAAGAACAATGAGTAAAGCTGGCTCTTTAAGGCACCACCTCTTATTATTACTGAAGATACAAACTTGATCTAGTTGTGTAAAAGAGCTTGAAAGGCTTAGTAATGGTTTCTCAGAGATTTAGAGTCTACATGCAGCACACAAACAAACATCTAGGCCTTCAGATCGACTTTAGGCAATTTTGCCATGGTTGAGAGACTTTTAGGTGCATGAGAGCACTTTAGCATCTCATTAGTAATCTACAGCTTGATTTTTAGATTATGTATAGTTGGTGAACTCATAAATATAGCTTTTATTATTCTGAACCTTTTTGTGGGAGGTGGATGATTCTTTGCCATTAGACTAAAGAATTCTGGCCTTTTCTTTTTAAAGGTGTAGAGACCTGGGCCTATATAAACATCTGCTCGCTCTTAAGGTTTTTATGTTGATAAACTGCATTTTCTTATGAATGAATAGGACTCATCATTCCTTACTGTGCATGTAAGGTGTGAGAGCAGATGCGAGGCCAAGGACTGTGTTGGTAGCACCTATTCATCCGTATCTTCTGCATCTTCACTTCTTTCTGTTATTTCTCTCAATCCCTTCCCTCTGTGCTTTGCCATACAGGGATTGATACCTTCTAATAATGATAACAAAGACTCAATGAATCTGTAAGTTCTGAGTCAAGTACTGATTCGGTCCTGAATCTCTAAATAAGCTCAATTGGTTCTTTTTCTGGTTCCAACTCAAAACCCAGTTGAAACAAATTAGAGTTGTTTTTTATTTTGGTGCATATTGACCTAATTTGTTTAAACGGATTCTGGTTCAACAATTAATTATCAGTGACCCTTGCTTGAAATAATCGAGATGCATTGCCACTGTGACAGCTTTTCTAAATTATGAAGTCAATTCTGCATGTTGTATGCTATCAGTTTTGAGTTTATGCTAATTTATTGGTTGATTGATGCATTATTTAAACTTGATGCGCTACACTAATTAAATCTATTCTTGTATAGGAAATAAAATTTGACCTCAGATCAGTTGCTAATTTTCTACCAGATTCTCATGTTTGGAGGAGACAATTTTGTTTGTTTCCCTTAACTAATCTTTTTAACAATAGCTAGCTATATGTGGAAATTATTTGGTGTTGATACTGATTTTATGCACATAACAGACATGGCTTGAGTTGATGGACCAAGCAGTGGAAGAGACAGATGCGCTGAAGATCCTTGGTAATTGTGAAGCACAGCATAAATATCTCACATGGAGAGCAGAAAAGGTATTTTGGTTTCTTAATGCTTAAATCTTCAAAAATAAAAAGAAAAAATCACTTTTCTTTGGACTCCTGCTTTTTGAATCCCTAAACCAGGAAATAGATTACAACTTGCTTCAAACCGGGAACTGTTTGTTGGGCACAGAAAGGAAACTACTATTTGACCTAGAAGCCTTTTTGTTAAAGATTTTGAAGACCATCAGTTACGGGCACCTTATCACTGATTTTTCGTGCATTTTTATCTTCTCAGAATTTACCTCCAACTTCTTTGTGTTCCACCTCATCTGATTGTTCTTGAAAAATGGATCAATATCTGCCAATTTAATAACGAGTTGTTTGGCTAACATATGGTCATATATCAGGATCCTGGGCATCCAATTTTGAAGAGGCTGATTGGAGAAAAACGTGCTAAGGTACCTTCCTGAAATTAAATTGAAGTGTTCAGAGCCTTTCAAGCATTTTAAAGCATGGTTTTCATTTAGCTTTTTCTCATCCTTTATGGTGCTTAGGATTTGCTGAGGCACTTTCTCTTTGAGGGAGTTGATACGCTGGGAACCAGGACATTCTTGGATTACTTCCCTGAGTATGGATGCAAGGATGGGTCAATAAATCAGAAGCGCAGTATCATTGGGAAGTCTTATGAAACTCGCCCATGGGATGCAAAAGGGAAATTTATCGGTAATGAGCTTGGATAACATTTTTCATCCTTACATGTACATTATTTGCCCTTTTTCATTTTCTAGTTGAAAAAATCAGTGTAGATATCTTTCCTTCTCTCTCTCATGTAGCATCTAATACATTTGCAGCAGAACTTTAATCACAGTTCTCTAGATAAGAATTTTTCAGGTGTTATCATTTTGTTTAGTTCCTGAATTGGTCCCATACTTGCCCATTGGAAGCCAGATCATGATTACTCATTTTCTATCTCTAGCTCAATTGAAACAAAAAGTCATGATTAACTTAGGCCTAACTGTAGGAGTTGAGATTTGAAGACTCTAGACCTTACTCTTACCATGGCTCTATTCTCAAAATTTTTTGTGGCCTGAAATTTGTAAAATGTCTCGAAATGTGTTAACGCAATTGCTCATGATATACCCTATCAATTTGTTGAATCTGTAACAAGAATATGGTATTATTTTTTTGACATGTACTTCGAATGGCTGTGAATAAGAAGATTTCCAAGCATTTTAGGAGTGGTGGCAGACATGTTAAGTTTATGATCTGGGTTTTGTTTACATGCTTAATCTTGACTTCAAGACCATGAAAGCGTCTCCCACTCTTAAAGTGCCACTGTGAATTGAACCATGGGGCACATGCGGTACATGAATTTTAAAAACCAAGCATAAACGCTTCAGTTTGATTAACGAACACGTTTTATTCAACACTCCTTTTAAACACAATTCTCTCTAATATGGACCAAGATATCTCCTTACTCTTTCTCCAAGTATTGTTGTTACACCATGCTTACTCGTCCAGTCTCATGCCTACCTGGTGGTCCGCAAGTTCCTTTTTTTGGATGAAGGGTATATTCTGCCATTAACAAAATAAAACTGTAGCTGTATGCAAGTATTGACTGCAAAATGGCCTATGCTGGGGAAAAGTGAACCCAAGAGCATACAATATGTGACAAGAACAGCAAACAACCATGCAGCTGAACATAGAGCAAAAGATCAAAACAGAAGAATGAAAAGATACGCCACTTGAAAAGAGAGCAGTTTTTTTTTTCATAGGCGTGTCGAGCTGCCGGATGTCGCCTCGAGCTTACAACAATGCCACTAGTACGGTGACCTAGGTTGCTTGCTTCCTTATGACCAGTATTACATTCAAATTTCTGAGAGTTCTAGAACTTTTTCCAACTTCAAAACAGAATTCACTAGCTTGAATGAGAAACTAAGGACAAGTTATTTGTATCCTTTCTCCCGTGAAATTTGAATCAACCCAGCTGGGACAGAGAGCTCTTCAAGTGTGTAACGAAGTACTTTTGTTTTCCTTCAAATGATGGTAGGGCATGCAACCGTCTCTAAGAAACATGCATTTCATTTGTCTGCTTTATTTATATCGTGATGAATGTATTCATTGGGCATTTACATGTCAAGGTCTTTAGAGGACCATCTTGAGGGGCATTTGATATGAGGTGATCCATCCAAGATAAAAAATGATGTGATTGGAAATAATGAAATCATCATATTTGGTTGTACTATAATAATCCTACGTAGCAGTAATCTCAAATCATTCCTACTCTTCAAATCATACCCAACTCAATGATGAATGCCTGTCTTTAAGATCGAAAATTCAATATCACTCCCAAGACAGTAATCTTGGATTGAAATGTAAGGATAAAAAACACCTCTCAATTAAAAAAAAAAAAAATGTATAAATATATTATTAATATATTATATTAATATTATATATTTGATATAATATTATATTTAATATTATATATTATATTAAGATATATATAATATTATAATATATTATTAATCATATAGTATTATTCATCATATTATTATCATATTATGATTTAATGATAATTTTAAATTAGAGTAAAAATATCTTATTATATTTTATATTTATATAATAAAAGTATTTAATATATTACTTCTATTTATTTTATTTTCTAATCAAAATAAATATATGTATTAATAAATAATATATTACAAGTACAAATAAAAATATTAATTTTATTATAATAATTAATATATTTTTATAGAATTAATAATTTATAGGACTAAAAAATATTTTTATAAAATTTATTAATTATTAACCTATTAATATATATATATATATATATATATTAATATTTTATTTATAATATATTATATATAATTAATAAATATTTTTTATAGAATATATTATGAGTAGTTTTAGTATGATATAGTCGGTGATCCTGGATTCCTATGGAATATCAAATAAGTTACTTATGGATACCTAGAGATCTTCAATCATTCAATCATGACCTACCAAATGTAATGATCCTAGATCACCATAAGATTCAGATCATCATGATGATCCCATTTGGGTCACCAAATGCTACCCAAAGATTTTTGCAGCCCTATTTGAAGACATTGTGCGTGATGCTTAAGAGGTAATTTGTTGATTGTATCTTCACTCAAAGATTTAGAGAGGCCGAGCAAATAGTTGATTGGTTAATGAGACATCATAAATCACTCCATAAGATGTATATTTGGTTTTAAAATTTTACATTAGAAATATTTGTTTTAAATGCTTTAATCAGAATTAATAATATTCATGTAGTGTTTGAAAAAATTTAATAAAAATACTTACTTCATATATAGATACATATATGCATGTGTGATATATGCATGCATGCATGCATGCATGTGTGTATCATCATAAATGATCTTCTCAAAAAATTTTATTAGCAAATCTAAAGGTCTAAATGTTTATTTGTTTGGTATTCATCTTGTAGGCAAATCTATTGGTTAATGGTTGTTATAGAGCATATTAAAGGTATGACGGGCTCACTAGGCTGCAAGTTAAAAAATTCTCAATTATACAAGTACTTAGCACAGGAGTCAAGCTAAGTGCTAGACATGTAATGGATTAGACAATAGGTCTTTACACCAAGTCCAGGTGAAATTTAGGTAACAAAATTGTGAAAAGAGGGTGAGAAAAATTGTTATGCCTCTATCTCGAGATCGTGAGTCTAGATTACAGTAACTACCATATACTCATAGAGAACTTCCTCACAAGCATATAAAGCATACCAACATGATATCAAATGTATCATCATGAAAAGAATTTAAATAACAAAAAATCTAAAATTTAATTTATCAACAAATCTAAATGATAGATAAAATTTTAGAGTCTTCATCAATTAAACCTCAATCAATAGTCCTATAAGAGTATAACAATAAATCTAAATCTAAACTATATTAATATTATCAAATTTCACTTTAAGTCTTACTCTCAAAGTAGTATCTGCATCCACAACTATGTATCAACTATGTATTGGAAGGAAAAAGGAGATAATGGAAGGAAAAAGGAGATAATGTGCTCAATAGTCCAATAAATAATGAGAACCTTAATCAAACAGTTCATGTAATATCATAAGATACGACAGTTAAGTATAAATTATCATGAATCAATTTAAAGACATAATCAATGCTGTTTCAAAATACGAATCCAATAAAAATAATATCTTTCAAATATTCATATATATAATTATATATCCAATCTAAAATAAATCATATTCATTTCAATAACCTTTAACTATGACCATATTTATACCTATATAGCTAGGCTAGAAATAGAAATAGATCTACATGTATACCCTATGGAGTAGGTCGGAATATTGCACCTATATCCTACGATGTGGGCTAGAATATCATATTTATATTCTATAGTTGGGCTAGAAATAGAAAATTAAGCTTAATAATAATCAGAGTATAAATACATAAACCCTAATTAGCATGGTCCAGAACATAGTCAAAGTGAAAGGTTAAAATTAATACTCATCAGATTCCTCTTACAACATAATATATATATATATAACATAATCTAATTAAAGCATGCATATTCTTTAATTAAATCAATAAAAAATAATATTCTAAAAAATATCAAAATAAATAGTTTACTTTCCATTTAAGAAATAATTTCATAAAACTCATGAATCACACAAATTGATGACTAATTTATCTAATTTCAAAAATAAAATATATTTAAATTAAATATCTAGAAAAGATGGATCATTACTTACGTTGCATGAACAATAAGCAGACAAGTTCAACTAATCTTGAAATTCAAGGGCTTAATATCAAAAATTATATTTTTATCAAAATTTAATCATAATTGTTTTAAAAATAAAATCCTAAATCTTGACATCTTCATAGGGTTGGCTATTTAGTAGTGCTTGATATCACGATCAATTTGATCAAAGTGATTTCATCAAGTCATGGTTGAACTAAGGTATAAATGGTTCAATAGAAATCGAAGATTACCAAATCTAGTTGTGCACGATAAGGCTAAGGTGGGTTTGGTACATTATCTAGTGACCATGGGTCAAAGATCTTTTTTCATCGGGATTAATTAAAATCATTGAAAAAAGGTATTTCTCTAAGATCCAGAAAATTCTAGTAGAAAAAGAAACTAAGAGAAGAAAGAGAAGCAAGAGAAGAAGAGCAGAGAGAGAGAGAGAAATGTAATCTCTTGCTCTTTTTTTATTTTTCTTTCTTTTTTTTCTTTTTTTCCCCTTGGTTCCTTAGTGAAACAAGGGACTTATGATCCCCCTTTTCTTGAAACAAGGGAAGGCTCATGGCCGATGATGGCTATGGCTAGCTATGTTGGCCCCATAGATAGAGATCCCCCAACTAGCAGTTGGCAGCGATGACGACCCTGGAAAAATCAAACAAACAAAATGAAAAACATTGAAAAAATTAAACTGAATAGGGTCTCTTTTCCTAACAAAATACAATGATGACCAGTTGGAATCAAAGCTCCCAAGGCTGAGGAAGAGGGAGAGGAGGATAAATCAAAGAATTTCAGTCTATTACCTAGCTTCCAATGGTGCTTGGGCTACAACAGTGGTAGAGATCGTTCGGATGAAAGTTTGGTAAATTCCCAGCAAACTTCAGTGAGCTCCCCATCCAAGCTCCTATCTTTGGTGTGGGATCTAAGGGGGAGATGGGGATTTTTAAATAGAATCAAGGAGGTGCTAGAATCCCTCTTAGCATTAGTTTCCTCCAGTGAAATTGGAAGGAAGAAGATTTTCATTGAGAGCCTTTTTTCATCAGCACACGCATGGAGCTCGTGTTTTTTTTTTTGTTCATTTTTAAATGTTTGGGCTGGTCAAGTGGACCATGTCTAGTTTTCTCTAGGTTGGGTTATCACATTCCCCCCTCCAAAAAAAAATCTCATCCTCAAAATTCTTTATACTGAGGCATTCAATACTCCACCAATGCTATTATTGTGCAACACTAACCTACACTTCCTCTAATGCTATTATTCTTGAATTTTTTTTTGTCTCCTATTTTAACCATTAAGTCTTATCTACAAAATAAATACTTTAATTCCCCTATCAAAAGTGCAGTATATAACCTAGTTTTCATAGACATGCAACATAATATATCATCTAGCAGTGGGTAAGAGAAAATGTGTAGCACTCAAATCAGTGAACATGTATGAATAAATATTGGAACTAGAATAGTACTGATCACCATTGCATTAGAAGCCTACTATGTAAGAGCATAAACTAAGGTTCACCATCTTGGTACTAGATCTTGTACCAGTAAAATCCTATTATAATATCAATACCTGGTTTGGTATGGTATGCTAATATTGGTATGCTCTGAAAATGGCATCCCCATATGATATCGGTATGGTACGATATGTTTGGTACTGGACAGTATGAGATGGTATGGCATTCCATGGCATAGATCCTTTCTTATATTCGTAGCTTCTAACTTCCATCTTTATTTATTCAACTATTGGGGCAAGCTAACTCTTCATTCTTTATGGGCATTCAACTATTCTGTAACTTTTCTTGCCGCATCTAAAGTAGGCACTAACGATCCCATGACAATCCTTGTCAGCATGAGCTTTACCATATCTAGAACATTTGATGCTATCAATCCATCTAAAGTTATCACTTATTGATCTTTTGTTTGAACTCTCGATGTTTTTGTTGCTCTGCCTCTAAGATTCACTTGATCTAATCCTCTTCTTTGGATTTATTTTCCTTTATACCCTTGTTCATTGACTTCTCTTTCAATTATTAAAGCATTGTTTACCACAATTACATAAGTAGTTAGTTCATACCGCACTACTTGGTTCCTAATTTTAGTCTTTAGCTCCATTTCAAATTTATGCACTCGATCATACTCATCCTTGACCAACTTGGGAACTAATTTGGCCAACTCCATAAATTTAGTTTCATATTATATAATTGCCATATTCCTTTATTTAGATGAATAAAGTTCTGCTCTTTCTACATCCTCGTACTCCGAGGGAAGTATTTGCCATAAAATGCTCCTCAAAATCATTCTCTAGTAAGTTGTTCCTTATATTGTTCATATTTGTGTGCGAATATCTACCACTAGTTGAACATGTCATCTTATAATGAGTAAGATACATTAAGAATCTTATCATCATTATGACATCTCTAAATAGCAAATACTTTCTCCATCTTTATAAGCCAATTTTTAGCTTGTAAATGTTCTATAGTCCCTTTGAAAGCTAGTGGAGCTAGCTTCTTAAACTCTGCAATATTACTTCATCAATCTTGTTGCTCCCCACATTCTTATGGTTTGTCTTTACATCTATTGTTGCATTCACCATTGTTGTTGTAATTGTTACTGTAATTATTGCTATGTCTGCATTAGTTGGGCTATATTAGGTGCCTGTTGCTTTGTCTAATGATTCCTAGCATTATCAATAACTCACTCCTTTACCTCCATTAGACAACAACAGACCTATAATAAATTTATTAGACATTTATTAAGATAATTTATGTCATATTCATCATAAATTAATATCCTAATATATATTCCTAGTGTTTATCCATCTACACTTATTATATATCTAATTCTATGATTTATAATTTATCCACTTATACTTTGATACCATATTAGTATATATATTAATTATCCCTGACAGAGATCATGAGCCAAAATCATAGCATCAATCACATACTCATAGAGAACTCTCTCTCTCTCACAAAGCATGTAAGGCATACTAAGATGATATCAAATGCATCATGATGAAAATAATTTAAATAATAATAAAAAATAGAGTCTTACATCAACTAAAACTCAATAGTAATCCTATAAAAATATAATAATAAATCTAATTTAAATATATTTGTTCGTTGAATTTCACTTCTAGTCTTACTCCTAAAGCAATACCTACATTTGTAACTAAATTACTGAATCTCAAAAGAAATAAAAGATAGTGAGCTCTGCATTTTAATAAGTAGAATCAGATAATTTATGTAATATCATATGATAAAACAATCAAATATAAATGATCATGAATCAGTGTAAAAGCATAATCAATTCTTTTTTTAAAATATGAATCCAATATAATCAATATCCTTTAAATATTGATATATAATCATAAATTCAACTCAAAACAAATCATATTCAACTCAATAGTTTTTAATTATGACCACACTCATACCTTGTGGGTAAGCCAGATGCAAAAGTAGATTCATATTTGTACCCTATGGAGTAGATCGAAACATCATACTTATACCTTATGGGGTGGGATAGAATACTATTTTTATACCTTGTAGCGAGGTTGGAAACAAAATAATAAGCTCACTAATAGTTAGAGTGCTAGTGCATGACCCCAATTAGCAAGATCCTGAATATAGTCAAGCTGAGAGGTTAAAATTGATACTTAACAAATATTTTTTGCAACATAATATATACCATATTCTAGTCAAAGTATGCATATTCCATATTAAATTGATAAATAATAATGTTATAAAAAATATCAAAATTACAAGTTTAATTGCCTTTAGGAACACAATTTCATAAAACTCATAAATCACACATAAGTCAATGGCTAATTTATCTGATTTTGAAAATAAAATTTGTTTAAATAAAAAATCTAAAAAAGATGGATCGTTACATCCCTTGCATGAATAAAGAACAAACAAACTCAACTAATTTTGAGATTCTCATTCAAGGCCTAATATAGAGATTATATTTTTATCAAAATTTAATCATGATAGTTTTAAGAATAAAAATCCTAAATTCTAACATTCTTACTACGTTGGTCAAGTGTAGTGCCGAATGTCCCAATCAATTTGATCAAAGTGATTTCATCTGATTATGGTTGAACTATAGTACAAATGATTCAATAGAAATTAGAGGTGACCAAATCTAGCTATACTCGACAAGAGCCAAGGTGGGGACTGGTATACTACTGGTGACAATGGTCAGGACCCTTTTTATAAGGGTCAATCAAAATCTTAAAAAGAAGACATTTATCTAAGATACAGAAAACCTTAGTAGAGAGAGAACTATATAGAAAGAGAAAGTAGAGGAATAGAAAGAAAAGAGAAGAAGAGGAAGGAGAGAGAAATTCTCTCTCTCTCTCTCTCTATCTCTCTTCCTTTTCCTATTTGTTTCTTTCTTTCTTTTCTTTCTTTTTTTTTCTTTCTCTTTTTTCACTTAGTTCATTGGTGAAATAGGAGACTTGTGCTCCCCCTTTTTTCCAGGGTAGGTGAGGGATCATGGTTGACGATGGCTATGGCAAATGATTCTAGCCATAGTAGTGCAACTGGAGTCTCCCAACTGATAATTAGCAGTGATGATCGGTGCTAGAAAAATTAAATAAAAAATTAAAAATAGAAAAAAATTAAATTAAATAGGGCCTTTCTTTCCAACCAAAATTTGAAGATTGCAAGCTAAAATCAAAGCTCCAAAGGCTAAGAAAGAGGAAGAGAAGGGTAAATCAAAGAAGAATTTTGGCCTTTACCTAGCTTCCGACTATGCTTGGGCCATAGTGGTGGTGGATATTTAAAATAAAGAAAGGATGAAAGCTCGGTTAAATCCCCCATCAACTCCAGCAAGCTCCCCATCCAAGCTCCTTGTCATTGGTGTGGGATTGAAGAGGGAGGTAGTGGGTCCTTAAATAGAATGGAGGAGGCATCAGAATTCTTCTTAACATCAACTTCCTTCAATGAAATTGGGAGGAAGATGACTCTGATTGGGATCTTTCTTCCCTTAGCACACATGCCATGCATGTGCTGCCTTTTTTTTTCTAAGCTATTTTCAAATGTTTGGTGTAGTCAAGTAGATCAAGCCTAGTTTCTTTTGGGTTGGATTATCACAAAATCAACAATACTAATTCTAGGTTTCACCCAATAGTTTAGGATGAGACAAAAACAAGCAAAGAGAAAGAAATGGAGAAGGATTATCACATAATACTATAGAAAGTGTAGGTTTTATTTACAAAAAGAATAATCAATTTATCAATATAGTAAAAAATTACTTTGTCTAACAAAGTATTAGTCAACTCAAATATCTTAACTTTCCAGTATCATAGATGTAAACTTTATCTTTTTATGTACTATGAAGTTCTAGTTTGTCTTTCTTATTTATTAAACTTATGTTGATTCTATTATCCTAATAGCACCATAAGTGATAGTGACATCATCTGCCCTTTGTATTACTTGCTAGTTTGTCTATAATGGAGAGAGGCTACGGAGAAAGGACTTATGTATGGCCATGTTATTCAGGTAAAGGTGGGATCCTTGCTTACTCAACAACTATAGAAAATAGATATGATTATGGTAGAAAGATTGACTCACTATCATGACTTCCACTAGAAAACTTCTTGACAAAAGCCATTTTTTCTTTTCTGACTTGCAAGTCAATGAGAGTGGAGATTGATGGCTCAACCGGTCACTAGAGCAACCATTATATTTGGCTATAAGGGAAGGTTTGCCAATGAGAGAAAGTACTCAAGCAATGTCTAATGGTTGGTTCTACTAGGTTGGTGGATGGCTTGCTAAGAAAAGTAGAGACATACAGGTTGTGACAACTAGGATGGATGTCAAACATTCTGATTGGATGAGGTCGCCAGTTGGATGGATCAATAGTAGGGCTTGCTTAGCTCTTTGTGAATGTAAGATGTGCAAAATTCTATAGTAATATCCAAACAAGCCCTAAGTTTTCTTTTTCTCTTTCTTACAAATTTATTTATCAGTTATCTTAATACCTGATAATGATAGAGAATTAGCACTGCTCATGAGTACTAGTATAATATATGAAGGGAGGCTGAGCATGTAGTTGCCAGCTTACCATGTATATAGCCTGAGCAACTTCTTTTCTATATTATACATGAAAGAAGAGTTCAAAGCTCCCCCATGGTGGCATGTGTTACCGTTTTAAGAGGGCTCAAATCCCCTTTTTAGCTATAGTGTATATAGTGAAAAATAGTAAAGACTTTGAATTGAATATAGTAGTACACTATAGATCCATTGAATTGAATCATTCGGACATATAGTATGTATCTACTTTGTCCACATCATCAACCCATGCCACATCATATGAGATCAGTCCATGCAACCAATCCATGTCACCAGTCTGCATTGACTACTTGTCACACCTGTGGGAGGAGAAAGAGAGGAAAAAAATTATATGTTGGCTAACAGGATGGGGTAGAGGTGTCCCTTACCTTATTATTAGGATAGAGGTGCGATCATGTTGCATTTAAATGGGGAAAGGAGATTTTATGCTTAACTAGACGATTCCATGGATCTACTTTAAATGGAGGGAATGAAACTTCTAATCTTTGGGGAAGGGGGGGAGCCCAGAATGGAGGAGACCAATTTCTCATTTCTAGGTCATTCCAAAATCAGAGCAGCTCATTTAAATAGTTGTCTAAATAGTGAAAATGTAAGGGAATTAGAAGAGCATTGGAAGAACATAGGTGTGTTTTGATCCCATGATTGATTTTGATGATTGCCAAATCTTGAGTTTATTATGTATCAAATCATGTATCTCAAGAATGTGTAGGATTTTTCAAGTATCCAAAATGAAAAATTTATCTCAAGAATAAATCCTCTCAAGATGCCATGCCAAAGTACTTAAAAGATCAAATTCACACATATTTGGATGGCTTGGTATGAAAAAAGTATGATTGAAAGAAGAGAAATTAAAATTGAAGGAAGCAATCTTGTTTAGAAGAGTTTGGGACCAAGAAATTCAAGTTTGAAAGGTCAAACATTGAAGAAAAATGAAGCCAGAATTTTTAGAGATCTCTTTTAAAAATTTGGAGACCTCTTCTGAAAATTTGGAGGCTTCTCCAAGCTATTTGGTACTCCTACACATTGTCTTAGCACAGGCTCGAGACCTCTCCATTTCAACAAACAGAAATCTCATTTCTATGTTCTGAGATTGAGAGCTCTCGCTGTGAAATTGAGACGTCTCAAAAATTCTTGAGAGCTCTCGCTGGAAAATCGAGAGCTCTCCAAATTGGCAATAGCCTTCAACTTGATTTTTCTGCAAGCTTTTCAATGTCTAATTTTCACTCCCAACGGCTATTTTAGTGCTTCCAATAGCTAAAAATCTCTTTCCAACCATCTTCAAAGATATGTAAAGGTGGAGAATCAATTAAAAAATAGAATTAAAGAATTTAGAGAGAAATCATTTTTCAAATCTAAGGGATTCTTTTGCACATCAATAAAAGAGAAAATGAGAGAAATTTTATAGTGATTTCAAAGGACATTCAAGAGCTATCATCTATAACTTCTCAAGCATCCTCTCAAGCCTCAAAGAAGAGTTTCCAAGCTTTAAAAGAGCCAATTATTCAACCTATTCTTTGTGCTCAAAGAGTTTCAACTCTATTTTTTATTTTTATGCTGAAATTCTTATATTATATTTTTGTTCTTTTCAAGTTTCTTTGGAGGAAAGAAACTTGGGAATCAGGCTCGTCCAAGTCTAAAATTGGATATTGTAGATTTTGGTTGGCGAGCCCAAAAAATTAACTGGATTGTTAGTGAACCTGAAAAACTAATAGTGTTAGATTTTGGTTGGTTCTCCTATAAAAATCAACTAAGTTTGTTTGTGAGTTTGAAAAATAAACACACTATAATCAAGGATGGATTATAGTAAAAATTTTAAGAGAAGTTTGGAGAGTGGATGTAGGTGCGGATTGCACCGAACCACTATAAATCATGGTATTTTTATGTTTGTACTTTTTTCTTCTATTTCTTTACATTCTTTGCATGCTTTTAATTTTTGTTTTACTTTTATAATTTGGTTTTGCTATCTTAATTCCGCTGCTATACTATTGGTCACATTCCACAATTACTAAAGATAGCATAAATTAAAGCACACCTTATTTAGAAAGTAAATTTGGTTAAATTTTTTAGAAATCCAATTCATCCTTTCTTTTGGGTTGCAACCTTTGGGCAATAATTGGTATCAGAGTAGGTGCTCTGTTATTGATTTTTGACCTAATCATCTATAGCTAAAGATTTTGGCAATCCAAAATGGAATCCATCTTTAATGAAGGCTATTCTATTGATCGTCCCCCACTATTAAATGAATCAAATTATAATTATTGAAAAGCACGAATGCGCATCTTCATACAAGCACACGATTATAACTTATGGAAGATTATAATCGATGGCTCATACACCCCCAAAGTATTGAAAAAGCATGATAAGAAAATGGCCCAACTTAATGCTAAGGCCATGAATATATTTTATTGCTCCTTGGATATTAATGAGTTTAATATAACTTCTTCATGTATTTCAGCAAAATAGATATGGAAGAAATTAAAAACTATTTTTGAGAGAGCAAATCAAGAAGAAACATCAAGCTTCCAAGAAGAAAAGAAAGCTCACCCCAATATATGCCTTATGGCTCATGAGGATGGAAAGAAAAATAAGAAGAAGAAACAAAGGAAGAAGAAAGCTTCAATTAAGGAGGAGCTAAGCAAAGAAAAGGAAGATGAAAGAGAAGAGCAAAGAGTAGACCAATTATGCTTGATGGATAAAGAGGATGAATGTATCGCAAATCCTTGCCTCATGTCTAATGATGATGAGGTAAACATTAATAACTCTTCCGATTTTACTCTTGATAAATTATTGAAGCCTCTAACAATTTAATGGATGAATATAAAAAATTAAGACTGAAAAATAAAGAGCTTAAAAAATCCAATCTTACTTTGACTGAAGAGAAAAATAAAGTCTTATGTGAAAAAGAAGATCTTATTAAAGACATAAAAAATATGGCCAAAGAAAAGAAAGATTTTTTGAAACAAATTGAAACTTTAACTAAGAAAAAGAAAAATCTTGCAAAATCTAAAAAATTCTTGCTTAAAGAAAAAGAAAAGCTTTTGAAATCTAAAAAATCTCTTTTGAAAGAAAATATAAAACTAAGAAAAAAATTAAAAATTTAAAATCCATGCTTGAAATGTTTACACTTGGATCTTAAAAGCTTCAATCAATTTTGAATAATCAAAAGGCTATTTTTAATAAAGCTAGAATTGGATATAATCCATTAAGAAAATAAAAATTTGTGAACAATATGTTGAGCAAAGCTTCATCTAAAACTCATTCAATTACATATTTTAAATATAACAAAGTAGGCCATATAATTTCTAAATGTAATACTAAAAGAATTGATCATACTTTGATTAAGCAAATATAGGTTCCAAAAGAAACCATAAGCTCTAACCTCAATGGACCCAAAATGGCTTGGATACCAAAATCTAGCAAATGAGTTTGTAGGTACACTAAGGATTCAATAAAACTAAAGGAGGAAAATTCTTTTGATGGATGCCTTAAAAATAAAAATAGATGGATGATGGTATTGGATAAAATCTAAATTTTTCTCACATCATGCCATCATTATTTGATTGATTTTGATGATTTATTATTGCTTAAAATAATTATACTCTATGAATTGAAAGTTTGATGTATTAACTTTAATGATTTATTAACATGTATGCATATGATAACTCCTCTCATATTTCGATAAGTATGATTGATTTCAATGCTTGCAATAATTTGAATATTTTATTTTTTAAATTAATATGCTTTCCTCTATATATCAATGATTAAAATGATTAAACTTGAAATTTATCTTGATATTTTAAGGCTCCCCAAATCAATTTTATAATTGATGAATTTAAATTTTAAAAAAAATTTGCTTAATTGGGTTTGAATGTCTTAATTGCTAAATTTACAATTGAATCAAATTTTGACTTTTCCCCATAAGATACCTAACTATCAAAATTCCCTTAAAAATGTGTATGATCTAAGTACTTGAAGATAAAATATTAAATTATAAAAAATCAAGTGCTTGATTGATATATAATGCATCCTAGTTTGGTCTTTAAAGTTTTAAAAATTTTCTAGTTGAATTGAACACATAAAGCCTTCATCCAGTTTTCTCTTGATTTGATCTTATTTAAATTGATTATTGAAATCCTCCCCAATTAATTATTTTTTTATTATCCTCTAAATTTTTTAAAATATCTCTGTTGATCATCGATTTGATTGACTCTTTGATCTTAAAAAAATTATTGATGAATATTTTTATTTTATTTTAATTGATTGATTTTAAAAATTTAATTTAAAAAATGATCTTCTTGAATCTTTTGAAGTTGATATCTAGCAAGATATTTTAAGAAACTTATCATTTATTTTCAAAGCTAAACTTTTAAAAAGGACTTTAATTTTAAGTGATTGGTATCAAATATTTTACTATTTGTCATGTATTTGATTGATCTATTTTTTGGCAAAAAGAAAAAAATATCTTTGTTTCAAATCTGATTTTGCATAGCTACATTTTTGATTTAATATCATTTAAGATAAACTAGAAAATACATACCTTTTTTGAACCTAATTGCTTGATATTTCTTAAGAAAAGAAAGAGATGATCTTTTTAAAGAATAATTAAATTTTTTTATGATTTTGTTTAACTGATTTGCTAATATTAATTTAAATTGATTTATCTAAATCAATTTATCCTTATCAATTCAAAACTAAATTCATTGGTATCAAGCTGAACTTGCAAATTAATTTTTAAATGGTATTGAACTATTAAGAAAATCATAATTTAATCTAAATTTTAGTTTTATCAGTATCAAGAAGTTTCTTCCTAAAAAAAATTTTACTCTTGGTATCATTCTTGCCTTGCATTTTATTGTATTATTTTTGGACAAAAGAATTGGATATAATATCTCAAATCTATTTTATATTGATAAACTCTTGATATGATATTTCTTGAGATAAATTCAAAGAATCTTATACATTTTTCTGAACTTAATTGAGTGAATATTTTGCTTGATTAATGCTTATTTCACTCAATTGATGCTTGTACTTTTAAATTTTATTTAATTTTAAAATAGTATTATTTGCTAAAGTAAGAGAGAGAAATTATTAAAGAAAAAATAATTAATTATTTTAAAAAAACTTTGAAATTAAAAATATCTTTTAAATTTAAAAAATCTAAATTTAGTAGTTAAATTCATATTTAATCTGCTTGATTTGAAAGAAAAAGAGGGAGAAAAATTAAAAAGTAAATTTATCCAGCATTAATTATGAAAAATAAGGGGAGTGATATTTTCTAGCTTTGATTAAAAATTCTGATTAGCTTATATTAAGGTAAATAAATATTCATTTCATTATACTTTTGAGCCTTAATATGATGATTCCATTTGATCTATATGCTTTTGATTTGATTGTCAAATCATTTTTTAAAACTATTTAGAGTTGAAAAAAATTTGAGATACATTCTTACTCTAAATAAATTAATTTTGATATATTCTTATAATTTTGATGCTCATTTATAAATATAATATTGAACTTTTCATGTGCTAACCTTTTAAACTTGATTTGCATGATCATTCCTGGCAAATGATTGAAGTTAAATTAAATTTATAGCATATTCCTTCTCAAAAATGAATTTTTAAATTTAATTTTAAAACTAAATTGAAAACTTAAATTTAATCCTAATTTTTTGATGTGCAGTGCAAAATTCTTATGAATAATTGGTATTAAAGTAATTTTTACTCAAAGCAATGAATTTGAAAATGTGACTATCTTTTGCTTTGATTCTATTTATTTTACTTTGCTCGATATATTTTCGATACATATTTTTTTTAAACTTAATTAACTAAATTTTTTTTTAAAAAAAAAGATTGAATATTAAAGTATATATTATGCTTGATTTCATATTCAAATCTTTTGAAAAATTCTATTTCTCTTAAAACTTTAAAGTACATATTTAAAAATCTAATTAAAGAGTATATTCATTGAAAAAGAAAAAATATATAATATTTAAGTTTAAACTAATTTTTAAAATTAAAATAAATATTTAAAACTTATTTTGAGTCAAAAGATAAATTTTTAAAAGAGAGATGATTCATTTAAATTAATTTTATGAATTTAATACATCTCTCAATTTAATGCTTTGATGTTGATTTTAATGACTTCTTATTTCTTTCTATGAGCTTTTTGATGTTGTCAAAAAGGAAAAGAAGTATGTTGAGCATATGAAATATATATGTACTAATAATGTGCAATAAATTAAAGACTCATTAAAAATTCTTTCATGAAGTTTAATTCATTATTCTTATCTTGATTCATATTAGTTTCTTTAACATATACTCAAAGTTTTGCCATCATTAAAAAGGAAGAGATTGTTGATCCCATGATTGATTTTGATGATTATCAAATCTTGAGTTTATTATGTATCTAATCATGTGTCTTAAGAATGTGTGTAGGATTTTTCAAGTATCCAAAATAAAAATTTATCTTAAGAATAAATCCTCTCAAGATGCCATGCTGAAATATTTAAAAGATCAAATTCACACATATTTGGATGGCTTGGTATGAAGAAAGTATGATTGAAAGAAGAGAAATTAAAATTGAAGGAAGCAATCTTGTTTAGAAGAGTTTGGGGTCAAGAAATTCAAATTTGGAAGGTCAAATATTGAAGAAAAATGAAGCCAGAATTTTCAGAGACCTCTCCTAAAAATTTGGAGACCTCTCCTAAAAATTTGGAGGCTTCTCCAAGCTGTTTGGCACTCTTGCACATTATCCTAGCATAGGCTCGAGACCTCTCCAAAATTGGGCGAGATCTCTTCATTTTAGAAAATAGAAATCTCATTTCTATGTTCTAAGATCAAGAGCTCTCGAAAATTCTTGAGAGCTCTTGCTGTAAAATCGAGATGTCTCGAAAATTCTTGAAAGCTCTTGCTGGGAAACTGAGAGCTCTCACAGAAAAATCGAGAGCTCTCCAAATTTGCAACAACCTTCAACGAAATTTTTCTGCAAGCTTTCCAATGACTAGTTTTCACTCCCAATGGCTATTTTAGTACTTTCAATGGCTAGAAATCTCTTTCCAACTATCTCCAAAGATATTTAAAGATGGAGAATCAATTGAAAAATAGGATTAAAGAATTTAGAGAGAGAAATAATTTTTTAAACCTAAGGGATTCTATTGCACATCAATAAAAAAAAAAGAGAGAAATTTTGCAGCGATTTCAAAGGACATTCAAGAGCTATCTTCTATAACTTTTCAAGCATCCTCTCAAGCCTCAAAGAAGAGTTTTCAAGCTTCAAAAGAGCCGATTATTCAACCTCTTCTTTATGCTCAAAGAGTTTCAACTCTATTTTTTATTTTTATGCTGAAATTCTTATATTGTATTTTTATTTCTTTTCAAGTTTCTTTGGGAGAAAGAAACTTGGATTGTTAGTGAACCTGAAATTGGATATTATATTGTTATATTGTATTTTTATTAGGCTTGTCCAAGTCCAAAATTGGACATTATAGATTTTGGTTGGTGAGCCTGAAAAATCAACTGGGTTGTTAGTGAACCTGGAAAACTAATGGTGTTAGGTTTTGGTTGGTGCTCCTATGAAAATCAACTAAGTCTGTTTGTGAGCTTAAAAAATAAACACACTATAATCAAGGATGGATTATAGTAAAAATCCAAAGGAAAGTTTGGGGAGTGGATGTAGATGCAGGTTGCACCGAACCACTATAAATTATGGTGTTTTTGTGTTTGTGCTTTTTTTCCTCTATTCCTTTACATTCTTTGCATGCTTTTAATTCTTGCTTTACTTTTATAATTTGATTTTGCTATCTTAATTCTGCTGCTATACTATTGCTCACATTCCACAATCGCTAAAGATAACAAAAATTAAAGCACACCTTGTTTAAAAAGTAAATTTGGTTAAATTTTTTAGAAATCCCATTCACCCCAACCCCCTCCCTCCTGGGTTGCAACCTCTGGGCAACAGTGTGGTCTAAATAGTGGAAAGGTAAGAGATCAGCGTCTAGATTGATGGTAGTGAAAGAAGTAGCTAGGCATTTCAAGAAAAGGTAAAGAAGATACTATCGTTCATTATTTTTTTCTTAGCTTTCTTCTTAATTGGTTTCTTCTTGGTTTTTTGGGAGGTTGCTGCTTGGGATAGGGTAGGCTTCCAATCCCTTAAGACATTATATAAGAAAACATGGTTTTCTCATCAATTGTCTAGGGGGTTGCTATTTGGATTTCAGCACCCTTCCACATCCCATAAAGTACATCATCTAAGGAAGAGCATATTCGGAGGGTTACTATTTTGGATGCAACAACCTTCCACTCCCAATTAAAAGATTTAAATAAGGGTTGTTGGAAAAGGAAGATATTTGAGGAGGTTGTTGATGCAAGGGAAAGGAAAAAGGGAAGGAAAAATTTGCTAATGCAAAGGAAAGATGGGAAAAAAAAATGTTTCTAAAATTAAAATTAGGCTCTTTGAGTTAATGGGTTAATGCATTCGGCTCAAGAGGTTTTAGGTTAGCATATTAACAAGTTGTGGGTTTGTATTAGTAGATTTGGATTAAAGAATTTTGGGTCAACAATTTAGGGATCCAAGCTAATAGGTTTGGGGTTGTTAGGTTCAATGAACGAGTATTATGTGATGACGTAAAAGGGTTATGGCAATGGGTTAAGGTTGGTGTTGAGGTTAGGGTTGGGGTTAGGTTTAGAGTTAGGGTTGAGGTTAGGGTTGCAAAGAAAATTATGGTGGAGATGGTGGTCAAAAAGGAGAAAAAAATTAAACATAGCAATCAGTAAAAAAAGATTTAAAAGAAATGATGGAAAACTCACTTGGAGATGGAGCTAATGAGTTAGAATGTTCGAAGAGGGTAGTGGTGGAGAAGAGAGGATGCCAATCTATATGTCGATCACTTGCCACTGATTTTGGCATGGATGACAACCTTTTCTTTGACAACAAACTAGACAATGGCAATTCAGGATTTGTGGCTGGGCATTTGGAGGTGGCGGTGGGTAAAGGTGGAGACTGGAAGAAGTATAGAGAGGGGGATGGCCAAGAGAGATGTGATCAAATCTGGGGGAAGGATGGAGACTAGAAAGATGTGGATGATTAGGGATGGGCCAGAGAAATAGGATCAAACCCGGGGAGGGTGGAGTAGGGGTGAAGGTAGAGAGGGGATTAGGGGAGAGGTGGGTGATTGGAGATAGAAGAGGTTGGAAAGCCAATTATGGGGTAGGAGGAGTAGCTGATCGAGGGAGTGGGGTTGAAAAGGATGAACTTTAAGGTTTAAAAGGCCGGCTATTGACTGGATGGTCAAGATCGTGATATGGTTTGATCTATAATGATGCATAGAAAATTTGTGGGGTCTTTTGCATAGAAAAAATTTGGTTAGTTTCTGCAAGAAACTATTCATATATTTTTATAAGAAAAATATGCATAGATAAATTATGAGACAAATTGTATAAGAAGTAAAATTTGTTTCTCATAGGTCTATTCCCATAATTTTTTATTATAGTAAGGGAACATGCTATGGGAATGACCGTATATAAAGAAACACCCACTTTCTATGGGAGTGTCAACATAATTTTTTATGAGAAAATTGTATTATCAAAAACAAGTTGCCACTTTCTTTTTCTCTCCAATTTTCATTAGGATAATTAGGATTATGCTCCAAAAATTTATTTACTATAGTTTTGGCCAATTTACTATTTTTGTAGAAAATATTTTGTGGTTTTTTTTATCCTTGTACATTTTTGGCTAATTAATATGATATATTATTTTATGTATAAATTAATGATTTTTTTAGGTAAACCACCATCACAATGCTATTGACTTTCACAATAGGTATAGATTTTATAAATTTGCATAAGCATTTGGAAATTAATTGGTCAATTCATTCTGCTATACATAGGTTAAATTTATGACTAAATGTTTTATTATTAAATGGTTGTTTGATTATGATATATGTATTTTTTGGTATTTATTATGATCTATTTGATTTAATTAAAAAATTATTATGTATAATATGTCATTGCTAATCTAAGTATTTATTGTAATTGCAAATATGGATTTGATAAAAATTTCATCAAAAGTTATGCTAGTTACAGGAGATTACTACTAAGTTAGGTCTTATGCCAGATTGAAAGTGGTTTATTAAGAGCTTATGTGGAAATAGTTTTTGAAAGAAACCAAGAGGAAGAGGATAATCTATTAGAGCATACTAAAATATATGGATGGGCAAGAAGGATGCAGATCAAAATCCAAAGAAACTATTGCAAAGCTTGTAATAAACTTGTTAATAGATTGTTTTAAGTTCGAAGTTAAGGATTTTAATTGTGGACAAAAAATATTATAAATATTTGTATAGAGGAATTAATATTGCTTATAACAATCTTGAGTTTAGCTATAAGAGAATGCAATGGAATTACGATCTGTCTATTGAAAGATATAGATTGGCAGAAAATAATTATGACATATTACAAGAAAAATTAGTAATTGTAGAAGAATGTTTGGTCCATATTGCAAATAATCAGTGGGTGAAAATTCAGTATGACTATGTTTGATCTCTACTTTTGGCCTTGCCTCATGACTGGATTTATGAACCCTTATGTTATTGATGAAACCTATCTTTTGTCTCTTTTGTTTTCTTGATGTTAATATCTTATGATGTATATGTAAATATGCAGTTTGAGTTAATTATATTTTGCTTATAATGGACCATCATGTAATGAATCTTTCTAGCCATTGATATGTTTGATTTCATCTTGACAATCATAACAACATGTGAAAAAAATTTATGATTAATAATGTTATTGATATTATTATGATCAATGTTGCTATCATGGTTAATGGTAAATATCTAATATGTAAATAGCATAATAAGAAAAAAACAATAGGAATACCATGAATGATTAGTAACTCTAAAGATAACTTTTAGTTTGCAAGTTCATTGTAATGGACATAAAAATTTCACAAATTCCACTAGTCAATATGTTTTTTCTATGTAGATTAATCAACATTAAAATATTTATCCTTTGCAAGTTATCCTACCGCATGAATGTGCATTTCATGGAGAATTAACTATTTGAGGTATCAGTAAATTGAAAAAGATATAATTTTTCATTCTTATACCTCAAGAAAAATTATTCAGTTATTTACATCCATAGATTGCTTATATTGATTTATGGTGATTTTTGCCACTTTTTTATTAAAATATTTCTAATATTAGCGTGCAAAACCAGATTAACATTATGTTGCTTTGTTCATTTTTTTATCCTATTTCATATGTCATCTACTCCTTTATGCATAAAATACAATGGATTTGATACAAAATAGAATGAAAAGAATGAACATTATTGCCAAGAACAAAAATAAGAGAATAGCAGAGATAAATAACCGTTCAAGTAATGCTGTAAGGGCCCGATCTATTGACTGGCTCATAGAATTTAAAATAGTCAAAAGAGTTTTGCATGGCTTTTAAAATATTCAAAGAAAGAGGTTTACACATGCCATGCACGTGAGAGAGGAGAAGGAAGACTCTCGATGGAAGTCTTCCTCTTCTCTGACTCCATTAGAGAATGAGATCTAGGGCATGCATTAGGAGTCTTTATCATCTCCAACTCCATTGAAAAAAGAGACCTAGGGCGTGCTGAACCCTAGGACTTCGGGAGTCTTCTTCTTCTCCGACTCCATCGGAGAATGATATTTAGGGCATGTTTTGAGAGTCTTCCTCTTCTCTGACTCCATCAAAGAAAGAGACCTAGGTATGTTGAACCCTAATACTTTGAGTCTATAAAAGGGTTTCCTCCACTCTCTAATCACCTCACGCCCGAAGCTGATCAATTGCCAGTGAGAGCGTTGATTTCTCTCGGCTTCTGTCAAGCATCCCTTGGCAAGTTATCATTGATCTCTCATCAAAGATGAGGTTAAGACCCCCATAGTCTTTTTTCCTCTCTTTCTCGGTCCATTGGCCTGCATTGCCACTTAGGGTAGTGCTAGCAAGTCCTTAGATTTGGCTGAACAAAGCCGTTCCTCTATTTTTGGCTCTTTTCTTCTATTTTTGTTTTTTTTCTCCTTTTTCTTCTCATCTAACCAACCATCATTGAAGAGGGTTGTAGCCACCATGGCCTTCACTGGAGACTGAGATCTCTTGAGACAACCTAAGAGGACTTGGTTGCCGATGAGCAAATTGGTGGATCCTTGATTTTTATTTTTTTTTCCTTTTCTTCCATGCCATGGACCATCGCTGATCAATGTCCATTATTGCTCGATCGTTTGCCATGGTCGAGTGCCACTCTAGGCCACCACCACCCCTAGTAGGGCCCTATACCTTGGAGAGAAGAGAGAGATCCGATCTCCTTTGTTTGAGAAGAAGAGAGCTTTCTCTCTCTTCATTCTCTCTTCCCTCTTTCTTATCCCTCCTCTTTCCTCTCTCTCATCTTTACTCTTTCTCTCTTTATTTTTCTTTCCTCTCTCAATGTACTTTGCAGATCAATGGAGGGTCCAGATACTTGGTGGGTTTGGGTTGGGTTTCGAATTGGTGTTGTGTGATCGAGGGTCCAAGGCCAGTATTGGGCAACTATTTATCCTATTAGGACTTTGCTTACAATTGTTATGATGATGAGGCTTAGCTCTGTAGGTGAGTAATTGCTTGGACAAGATAATGTCGAGTCAAACACTGTCTCAAAGTTTAAAGATTGAGGAGTAGATTGGAATTCATTATACTCGGGTTTGTCATCAATAGAGGTAAGGATTCTTCAACATGATTATCTATGTGATTATAGAAAATAATATATAGATGTACCAACATGATTGTTGTATATTATATATATATGTTAGTATGTATTATGCATTATTGATTTGATGTTCTGTGGATTATGACTAATTGATGCTTAATTATAAAAGTCATATTGCATAAGAAAAATATGACTTAATTGATGAGGTTGGTGGCATTTGGATTAGTTGGTCATGCAAGAAATATGGTATATATATTGGATCAGCCTCAAGCTGGGTTGCGGCATTGTATTTGGCCTACCATGTGCTAGAGAATGATTGTGAATAATCTAATGCTGAAAATTAGATCATAACATTAATAATATGGATGGGACATACACGGTATTTGGATAGATTGGCCATGCAAGAAATATGGTATGTATGCTAAGTCAGCTATGGGCTAGGGTGCAGCATTGTATTTGGGCTACCACAAGATGGAACATGATCATAGTTAGTCTAATATCGGAAAGACACATAATTTTTGTATAATTTAAGAGTGGGGAATAAGGAGAGCATGTGGACAAGTTAGTCATATATGAAATGTGGCGTATCAACCACAGACTGAAATATGATTTTTAGTCGTTGGCCATGGACATAAGCATAGTGTGTGTTTAGCTAGTTATTGGATGGAGCATGATTGTGACTATTTTAGTGCTGAATCAAATCAAGATGATGAATTATACCTAATTAACAGATATTGAAACAAGCTGGCATGTGTCAAATATGGTGTTTGTAATATCAACTATGGACTGAGATGTGGTTGCCGGCCATGTAGATTTCTATCATGGTGATATATATGCAATTGAGTAGCTACATGGTTAATTTGATGTATATATATATATATATCTATGTGTGTGTGTACATATATATATATATATATATATATATATATGTTTTATAGCATATATATTGATGCATCAAGCATTATTCAAATTATTGATGCATGAATATTGTTATTATTTTCTTATTGGCTAATGATTACCTCAAAGATGTTTCATATTTATATTAGCTTGAGTGTAGAGGATTCTTACCTAGCTGAAAAGCTTACACCTTTTTTTTCTTTCAGAGTTGGTTAAATTTTTATAATTCTTTTGATGTTCTTATGGATTTGTTTATTACTTAGACCTTTCATGATCTCTAGGATATTATTCTAGGGTTCATGTAGCTATGTCATATGACTGACCTAGGTGTTGGGTTTGGAGGCATGATAGAGTGGTATCAGAGCTTAAGATTTAGGATCCTAGGTTTAAATCTAAGAAGAGAGAGTATGCGGGTAGACTTCTAGGTTGGGATAAATTAAATTTATTATGAATGTGAGGCCTATTAGTCTCTCAGACTAAAGTGATCTGTTGAAAACTAATAACGATCCATGTAAGTTGGTATTGTGCGAGGGAGAGGGCTTGGCTATGCTAGGATGCCTATCCATTTTGTTGATGGCTCTAGTGCTAAGAAGCATTATAGGCAGTAGGAAGATGCCCCACCATTGTTGGTTAGTGGTACACATAAGCAAGAGCATAATAATAAGCCCACTGAAAATACTCCAGGGATAGGGATCATAGTTGAACCCAAAATTCAGCCCAAGGAACATATTACTATCTTTTAGTTAATGCAAGTATAGTGCAACAACAAGTTGCTACAAGGGTAGATATGATGAGGATGTTCGAGGTGCAGTAGCAACAATAATAGAAGATCATGGAATAACTGATGTAGAAGCAACAACATTAACGATAGTAGAGAGATGGAAACCAGCAAGAGTGTCAAATTAATTTGATAGATTTCAAGAAGTATGCACCACTAGCATTCATGGGTACTCTAACCATATAGAGGCCAAAAGTTGGTTGAAAGCGATAAAGAAAGTGTTCCAAACCCTGAAATGCCCTATTGAAAAGAAAGTCACTTTTGCCACCTTTTTGTTACAAGGTGAGGTAGCTGATTGGTGGGAGATTGAAATTAGAAAGTTAGAGCCAAATGATGCACCCTTTATACGAAAAGAATTTAAAAGGGTCTTTTATGAGAGGTATTTTTCTCAAAGTATCCAATTTTAGCAATTTTAAGAGTTCAATCAATTGGAATAAGGCAGTATGACAGTGTCCAATATGCAGTAATGTTTGAAGAAATATCTAGATATGCTCCAATACTGATAGTTAACGAGGGCATTGGCACTAGAAAATTTGAAAATGGACTTAGAGGTTAAATCCAGCTACTGGGGATTGCATTTAAATTATCTACTTATAAGTTGATTATTAATAAAGCCTTGGTGATAAAGAAAGGACTAAATGATGCTTAAGCTACAAAAGAGAAAAAATTGAAGAAAATGGACCCTAAATGATTCTTAAAGCCAAAGTGGTGGACCTTTCGAGTTAAAGACTAAGAAATCAAGCTTTGTTATGGAGGACAGAGAACAATCTCAAGGTGGAATTAAGTATTAACGATGTGGTGGACCTCATTATCTGAGAAAGT
Organism: Cocos nucifera; assembly: GCA_006176705.1. NCBI lineage: Eukaryota > Viridiplantae > Streptophyta > Magnoliopsida > Arecales > Arecaceae > Cocos > Cocos nucifera. Next base: position 330,752 of record QRFJ01005031.1, on the reverse strand, counting down.
GTAAATAATTTAGTGAAAGTTGCTTCATATGTGGTTAGTAGGGCCATAAGATAGCTATTTGCTCTAATAGGAAGGAATAATAGATGCAACAAGAAGTTCTAGCAATAGAGTACCCTAGGATATACAACAGAAGCAAGTTCTAGCAATAGAGTACACAAGATATGTAGCAAAGGCCTCGAACTTAGGGGTGGGTCTATGCACTTACTCAATAGGATGATAAAGCTTTTGACTTGATGGTGGCAAGTATATAGGTCCATATGGGATCTTAGGTCAAGTAACAAGCATTATCACTAATTTTATTGAATAGTTATGTCAATATTGATAAGGTTTGTTAGACTTTAGTTTTGTGATAGAATTTAAAAATTGTTGGATTTTCTCATATGAATTTGACCTATAAGGATTACCCAAGATAGTTGGAAGAGATAAAAAACTTAGAGGGATCAAACTTTTCCTTGTTAACAGCTTAATGAAGCAATCAAGGGAAGATTCTAGGGATCAAACTTTTCCTTGTTAACAGCTTAATGAAGCAATCAAGGGAAGATTCTATGTAAAAGCTCAAAGGTGAGATAAAGGATTTATATCCTTGATTTTTTTTGAAACTTCAAAGATACAAATTTTGAGGATGAAATTATTTTGGGGGTGGGGGGAGAATGTAAGGCCCGATACATCATCTAGCACTTAGAATTTAAAATGGCCCAAAAGAGTTTTGCATGACCTATAAAGCATTCAAAGAAAAGGTCTACACATACCGTGCACATGAGTAAGAGGAAGGAAGACTCAGTAGTCTTTCTTTTCTCCGAGAGAAAAAATTGAAGAAAATGGACCCTAAATGATTCTTAAAGCCAAAGTGGTGGACCTTTCGAGTTAAAGACTAAGAAATCAAGCTTTGTTATGGAGGACAGAGAACAATCTCAAGGTGGAATTAAGTATTAACGATGTGGTGGACCTCATTATCTGAGAAAGTGTAAATAATTTAGTGAAAGTTGCTTCATATGTGGTTAGTAGGGCCATAAGATAGCTATTTGCTCTAATAGGAAGGAATAATAGATGCAACAAGAAGTTCTAGCAATAGAGTACCCTAGGATATACAACAGAAGCAAGTTCTAGCAATAGAGTACACAAGATATGTAGCAAAGGCCTCGAACTTAGGGGTGGGTCTATGCACTTACTCAATAGGATGATAAAGCTTTTGACTTGATGGTGGCAAGTATATAGGTCCATATGGGATCTTAGGTCAAGTAACAAGCATTATCACTAATTTTATTGAATAGTTATGTCAATATTGATAAGGTTTGTTAGACTTTAGTTTTGTGATAGAATTTAAAAATTGTTGGATTTTCTCATATGAATTTGACCTATAAGGATTACCCAAGATAGTTGGAAGAGATAAAAAACTTAGAGGGATCAAACTTTTCCTTGTTAATAGCTTAATGAAGCAATCAAGGGAAGATTCTAGGGATCAAACTTTTCCTTGTTAACAGCTTAATGAAGCAATCAAGGGAAGATTCTATGTAAAAGCTCAAAGGTGAGATAAAGGATTTATATCCTTGATTTTTTTTGAAACTTCAAAGATACAAATTTTGAGGATGAAATAATTTTGGGGGTGGGGGGAGAATGTAAGGCCCGATACATCATCTAGCACTTAGAATTTAAAATGGCCCAAAAGAGTTTTGCATGACCTATAAAGCATTCAAAGAAAAGGTCTACACATACCGTGCACATGAGTAAGAGGAAGGAAGACTCAGTAGTCTTTCTTTTCTCCGACTCTATTAGAGAAAGTGACCTAGTCGGGGGTCTTCCTCTTCTTCGCCTCCATCAGAGAAAGGGAACCAGGGCATGCCGAAACCCTAGGATTTTGAGTCTATAAAATGGTCTCCTACACCCTCTAATCATCTCACCCATAAAGCTGATCAATTGCGAGTGATAGTGTTGACTTCTCTTGGCTTCCATCAAGCATCCCTTGGCAAGTTGCTGCTGATCTCTCGCAAGAGATGAAGTAAGGACCCCCATAGTCTCTTTTCCTTTCTTTCTTGGTCCATTGGCCTACATTGCCACCTGGAGAAGTGCTGGTAAGTCATTGGATTTGGCTAAACAAAGCCTTTCCTCTATTTTCAGCTCTTCTCCTCTATTTCAATTTTTTTTCTTTCTATCTGACCAACCATCATTGAAGAGGGTTGTTGCCATCATGGCCTTCACTGGAGGTTGATATCTATTGGGACCACCTAAAATGTTGCTCAGAGGTAGCAACCCAAGAGGAGGGATGAATTGGGTTCCTTTAAAATTTTAACCAAATTAAACTCTAAGTAAATATGTGCTTCTAATTAATAGAACTTGAATGTTTGTGGTGGATATGCAATGCAGTAGTGAAATTAAAATCAACTAGATAACATAAATATGTAAAGCAAGTAATGAGGGCAAGGAAAGGAAAAATACAATACAAGCACATAAGAATTTTATAGTGGTTTGGTGCAACCCTGCACCTACATTCACTCTCCAAGCTCTCTTTAAAAATTTTATTATACTTCTTAGATTACAATGCATTTGTTTTAACCTAGGATCATAAATAAATTCAGTTGGTTTTGCTAGGCTCATCAACCATAATCCTATACCGATAGTTTTTTCGGATTCACTATCAATCCAGTTGGTTTTAACCTAGGAGCACTAAACATAATCTTTACACCATCCAATTATCGACTTAGATCAGCCTATACCCCAAGTTTTTTTTTTCAAAGAAACTTATAAAGAAACAAAGATATAAATATAAAAATTTAGTATAAAAATAAAAATAAAAAGAAACTCTTTTAAAGCTCAAGAAGTGGCTGAATATATGCTCTTTTGAAGCTTCACTTCTCTTCAAATGATGCTGAGAGGTTGCTTGAGATGTTGTGGAAGATAACTCTTAAATGCCCTCTAAAATCAAAGCTTAGTTTCTCTCTTTTTCCTCTTTTTTTGATGTGCAATGAAAATCTCTTAAATTCAAAATAATTTTACTTTAAAATTCTTTTGATCTTACTTTCTAAATGTTTCTTTAGTCTTTAATACTCTTGATGATAGCTGGAGGATCAGTTCTAATCGTTGGAAGCCTTGAACTAGCCATTGGAGTGGAGAAATGATCATTTGAAAAGCTACAGAAGACTAGTCGTTAGGCCTGTCCCGTGCTTGGGGTCAATATTTTTTCTATAGGGGTTGACACTTTTTACTTGGGTATTGATACTTTTTTCTTAGGTGTTGATACTTTTTCTCAAATGTCAGCACTTAGATAGCTCTAAAAAATTTAGCTTTCTATTCAGTTTCTATGTAATAGAGGTTGGTCCAGGGGTGAACCATTTTACTAGGGGTAGACCTATGGGTCGATCCTTTTGTGAAGTCATGCAAAAACAACGTGCCAAAGCATGCCAAGCTGCTCATTTCAAAAGGGGTCGACCTAGGGGTTGACCCTTTTTATCCAAACATATTTTTCTTCATTTTTTGACTTTCGAATCTTTCCAAATTGCCTCCAAAAATTTCAAACTCTTCTCTAATGCCCTTGAGGCTTCCAAAAAATATTGTCTTGATCTTCAACTTGATGAAATGATAACTTTGACCTTTTCCAAGCATCTTTATCAATTCAACTTTCAAAATCTTTTAAATTAATTTTCTTCATAACGAGCCATCCAAAGTTATAAAAACTTCTTCTTTTAATTGCTTTGGCTTGACATCTTGAGATGATTTATTTCAAAGATAATTTTTTCAATGTGAACACCTGAAAAGACCTACATACATTCTTGAAGCATATGATTAGTATCATTTATACTCAATATTTTAGAATCATCAAAATCAATCAGTGGGTCAACATAAGAGGACTTGGTTGTTGATGAGCAAACTGGATTATGGGTCCTTGATTTTCATTTTCTTTTCCCCTTTCTTCCACACTACTGACCATTGCCAATCTCTATCCATTGTCGTTGGGTCCTTTGCCATGGCTAGGTTCCACTCTAGGCCATTGCACCCCTAGTATGACCTTTTACCTTCGAGAGAAGGGAGGGATCCGATCTCCCCTATTTTGATAAGAAGAGTTTTTTCTCTCTATTCATTCTATCCTCTCTCTCTCTTATTCCTCCTCTTTCCTCTCTCATCTTTACCCTCTTTTTTTCTTTCCTCTATCTCGAAGTACTTTGTCGACCAATGGAGGGCCCAAATATTTGGTGGGTTTGGGTTGGGTTTTGGATTGATGTTGGATGATCAAGGGTCCCAAGCTAGTGTTGGGCAACCATTTATCCTATTAGGACCCTAGATGATTATGATTGATCTGATGATGAGGCTTAGCTCTATAGCTGAGCAATTATCTAAAGAAGATAATGTCGAATTGACCATTTTACCTTAGAGTTTGTAGACCAAGGAGCAAGTGGCATTAGCTGTACTTGGGTCTGTCATTGATAGAGGTAAGAGTTCTTCAACATGATCATCTATGTGATTATGAAAATATCATATAGATGTATCTACATGATCGTTGTATATTATATATATATATATATATATACTGGTATGTATATTATACATGGTTGATTTGATGTTCCATGGATTATGACTAATTGATGCTTAATTATAAATATCATATTATATAAGAAAAATGACTTAACATAATTGATGGGGTGGGTGGAAGCTGGATTAGTCAATGATGCAAGATATGTGATGTGTATGCTAGGTCAGCCTTGGGCTAGGCTGTGATATTATATTTGGTATGGCATGGGCTGAAGTATGACTATGACTTATATAATGCCGACAATCAGATCATGCTTTAATAATATGAATAGAGTATGGGTGGTATTTGGATAGATTAGCCATGCAAGAAACATAGTGTATGTGCTAGATCAGCCTTAGGTTAAGGTGCAGTATTATGTTTGGCATGCCACAAACTAGCATATGATTGTAATTAGTCCAATGCTAGAAAGACACATAATTATCATATAATTTTTAAGAGTGAGGAAAAAGGAAAGCATATGGACTAGTTGGCAATATATGAAATATGGTATATCAGCCATAGACTAAGATATAATTTATGGTTGCTAGTCATGGATAGAAACATGATGTGTATTTGGCCTATCTGGATTGGAGCATGGCTGTGCTGGTCCAGTGTTGAAATCAAATCAAGATGATGAATTGTATCTAATTGAAGGATATTTGAACTAGTCGGCATGTGTGAAACATGGTGTTCGTATTATCAGTTATGGGCTGAGATGTGGTTGCTATCCATGGGTGGTAACATGGTATGTGTTTGGCTTGTCATAAACTAGAGCATGAGTGGACCTAGTCCATGCCAGAGTGATGATGCGATCATGATCCATCCGTATCAATTAGATAATGAAAGATAATTTCTCTAAATTATTGTTGAATTGAATTGTTGCTTGAGTCATTTATGTGTCAAGCATCTCAAGATTTCTATCATGGTGATATGTATGCAACTGAGTAGATATATGGTTAACTTGATGTATATGTTGGCATAGCTTATGTATGTATATACTTTATAGCACATATATTGATTCATCAAGAATTATTGAAATTGTTGATGTATGAATGTTACTATTTTTTTATTGGCTAATGATTATCTCAAAGATGTTTCATATTCATACTGATGTGAGTGTGGGAGATTCTTACAGTGCTGTAAAACTCAACCCTCTCTTTCCTTCAGAGCTATAGAATACAAAGCATTGGTTGGGTTAGGTGTTGAGTTCGAGTGATAGAGTCATTAGTTGGTTGATTTTCTATACCAAATAAATATATTGATCTTATGAACCTTATTCAATAATGATGGTTTGGTTTGGTTTGATAAATATGGTTGAATTTTTATAATTTTTTAAGCATTCTTGTGGATTATTTATTAGTTAGGTCTTACATGATCTCTAGGGCAGTGCTCTAGAGTTTATATGGTCGTGTCATGTGGCCAACCCAGGCATTGGGTTCGATGCATGATAAATACTGCTAGAAAAAAAATCTATGCATATACTGATGTGTTGTTATTAGTGATGGAAAATATGCAGGATTTTATGCTTGAATTTCAAAATATTTTTGAAATAAAACGTAGCAGAAGATGAAGATTAAATATTTAATCTACAAAAGCATGTAATCTAATTACTAAACCCTATATTTAGGATCTATAACATGTCATAATGCATACATAAATTAAAAAATAAATATTTTGCTATTGATCAAATCAATATCCTAGATCTAGAATAATTCTGGATCTAAATCCTAGATTGTATCTAGGTGATAGAAGAGATCAAATCTCTTACCTTCATATAGGTTGAGAACTTTATGGTTGATTTTTATTATTATCTTTGGAGCCGCACATAAGTCTAGCCTCTATAGGTAATCCACATGAGGTTGTAATAAAATCGGAGGTTCATCGAACGAAGATCCACTCGAAGTGCTAGCTTCTCATAGATCTCTTCTGATGGTTAATTAAAAAAAAATATTCTTTGGATCTTTTGGACACTCTAAGAGATGAAGAATAAGAAAAAATTCCAACCCTTAGAACTTCCAAATATCAAATAATAAAGAGGCAAAGAAAAGGTCCCGAGAGAAGACACATCTTCTCTTTTCAGGACATCAACCATTGATGTCCTGAATCAGCCTTCATATTAGGACAAAAGGAGATCTTCTCCTCTAGTATTTTTCATACATTCAGATCTCTTCCTCTCTGATTTTTCTCATAGAAAAAATCATACAAAAATGGAGAAGAAGGACTTTCAAAGAAACCCTAAGAGAAAACTTTCTTCTCTTCTTCTCTCATCAAAACATTATCTTTTCCAAAAGAGACCTCCATGCCCCAACTTCTTGGAGCATTCATCCCTACGACCTCTTCTTCTCTCTCTCTCAAATTTTATCACATAAAAATAAGGAAAAATTAAACCATGAAAGAAAACTATAGAGAAGATATTCTTCTCTCTTACCTTTATCTTCATCAAGACATGAACTTTTTATGTCCTAATGAAAACTTTTTCTTTAAGGAAGTAGGTGCCACAAACCACCACACCCTTTCTTTCTTTTCTTCTGGTTTTTGTCATGGAATCCCTAGAATTTTTCATGCCTAAAAAATATTAGAAGGAGGCATCCCCACTTCCTATGGAAGACTAGGTCAAACCTAGTCAAATAAGGACACAAAGGAGGAATTTGGGAGGCATCCAACTCTTGGATGCCTCCCTATAAAAATGTGGCATGAGATTCCTCTATTCCTCACACAAAAGGAAGAGAAAAAAGGGTGACAAAAAACATGGGTGGGCATGGGTTAATTTCCATAGAGAGAGGAGAAGAGTTTTAACAAATTAAAACTCTTACTTAGTTTGATTCATTCAAACTAACTTCCAAATAAGACCAAGTCAAATTTGTATCCAAATTTATCAAGATATGGAGCATGAAAAATCAATCTTAGGAATGAAAAACATCATGTAAAATCTGAAAATAAAGTAATGGGTGTGGAACCTCTAATATGGCGCAAGGAGAGGAGTTATAGTCTAACTAAGACTCTCCTATTTTGACTAGGTCAAAGCCATCTTAAACCCAATTTAAATCTTATTTAAATTAGATTTGAGTCAACCTAATTAATAGATAATCCTAATCTAATTAGGAGTCTAATTAAATTAGATTAAAATTATATTTAAATCTAATTTAATTTCTAATCAAATTAGGTGCACTCAAGTCCTAGTCGAACAGGGACTTGTTCTTTCTTACAATTGGGTTATCCAATAAATTAATTAGATTTAATCTAATTAAGTTTAAACTAATTTTAATTAAATTTAATTTAATTAGACTTGATTTCAGTCTGATTGCTCAATCAAATTGAGCTAATTAGCGATCCAATTGCTAATCGATCTTCCTGCAACACTTGCATTAGGTCAAATATCAATCGTATTGATTGTTTGACCTTAGAATGATTTTCAATTATTGATTAACCATCTGATTAGATGATAATCTTTAATGTATGTAACCTCATAGATTCAAACCTAAGTCGGTAGTACAGAAATCAATTTTTGTACCAATCGAAATAACCATCTAGCAATGGTTTCCGACGTCCGGATAGGTTGAATGTATGCAAAGCAACACTCTTAGAATCTTGGCTCAAGATTATCGTATAATTCATCCTTCTGACCAATAATGCTCAAGATAACTTTAAGTATGCTGTCAACATTCATAGAAGTCATCTCTATTGCATCTCAAAATTTTGGAAATTTTATGACTCCTTATGAGGATTATCCAAGCCTAGATTTTGCTAAATTGAAATATAATGAGTCATTCTCTTTCTAAATTTAACTAAGAGTGGTCAATCCCATCTTGACTCACACACCGACTCTATAAGTACTTGATTGTACCTAAAAATCTTTCGAACCTATATTAGGTTGTCCAACACTAAAGTACAGTGAGTTGCTTGCAAGTCATCATGGTGATCTTAGGTCAGAAGGACATTTATACCCATTGGCTTAGCTAGCTACTCTTAATGGTAGAGTGCTACATTGATCACGTCCAGTGCAGATGTACTCTTACATCTTACTTGGATGCTATACCAGTATCTCCACACCATTTGGTTACGAGGATAACCAACGCATATGGCATACAATGATCTACACTCGATAAGTTATCATCCTTATTAATAATTTATCATTTGATCGTGAATAGTTTAAGAATCATCCGATAAATCCTTCTTTATCGATTGATTATGGTTCTAAGAACTTCATCATAATTTAGGAGTTTATTTAAGAAAGATAGAACTTTTATGATGAACTAGCCAAAAAACTATTATTATTAGATAATTCATATACTAATTTTAATCATCTACTACTTAGATAATTGGCTTTATGATATATTTTTCAACAATTAGTATACACCAAGTAATAATTTTTTGAATAAGCTAGATTGCAGAAGTTGGATCGAATCCATGGGGATTGTAAACTAAGTTACATTCAACTTAATTTTAAGTAAAAATGATTTTTATGTTAAGTAATTTTTTAAAGAAAAAATTTTTAGCAATTAAAGTAAAATAGGCTTGTTTAGATCTAGCAAATAAAACTAGTATGAATTAACTAGTAAAATATCAAGAAACAATTAAAGGAGTTCTAGGGTTTTCAAATTCATCTTTAAGCATGGTTGTGGTAATTTCTTTTAATGCAAAAAAAATATATATTTTAATTATTTTAGGATCTTAGTTATGAGCATAATCTATTTTCCTAGAGCATGGATCATATCATGTTGATCATGGTGCATCCTTATAGAACCATAGACTATTCAAATCTAAATCCTTAAAATCTGAAAAAAATATTATGAATTAATCTTCAACATAGACTTTTTGCTTGAGCATGGACCATATCTTCTGATTACGAGCTATCTCAACAATCATAGCCTATTTGGAGATCACAATTCAAAAATATTTCTCATGCATATAAAATAAAATTTATTAAGATCAAAAGCAAGAGAAAAATACAAGATATTCATTACATCAAAAGAAAATTACTACAAGAGTAAAGCATAGAAAATTACAACTATTGCTCCAAGATATCTTCTACTTCCTCCTAGAATGTCAGCCTTTAGCCATGCATGGATGAAGATTTTTTCATCATTGTTTCTTGAGACTTGATTGGAATAGAGAGGATTTATGGAAGAGAGATGGAGAAAGAAGAAGAGGCTAGATGAGAGGAGAGAGGAGGCTTGATGGATGTGGGTGCTGGGAATTTAGAGGAGGCTACAGCTTGGCTTGATGGAGGAGGGAACCTAAGAGAGGGAGAGGGCGGGAGACTTTTATTTCACGAAGAAGAAGTGGCATGGCCCTCTTATTTATAGAGTAGGTGGTAGAGGTATTTAGAGTTTCTCCTGAACTCTTCTTTGGTTTTGACTTGGACTCCTTATGCACGGTTGCATCCCAGCCACTGGATTGGCATTAGACTTTCTAAATCACACAGAAACCTACTGCCCGGCACTTGATCAAGATCCAAATCGATGCTGGCTGTTGAATCATGCAATCAAGAAGTTCTAGGCCATCAGATCATGCAAGAGATGCTTGGAGAAGCTTTGAATCAGGCCGACTTCTTTTCCCATCCATTGGATTGCACACGAAAGGAGTGTAGTTGGCCATCTGATCAGGTGTGCAACACCATTTTAATCGTTGGATGGCATAAAAATGCCCCGCTCGCTTTGTATGCTGCATAAAGGCTAGAATAAATGCTCTGGTGGACCATGTTGTTGCCCAGATAAACAACCCAAGAGGAGGGGAGGGGGGGGGGTAAATTAGGTTTTCAAAAATTTAAAATAGATATGTATGGTGATAAATGATTAAATCCTAAGTGAATCAAATGTGAAAGCAAATAGAAGACATAATCAAGAGCACACATACAAATAAGAGAATTTTATAGTGGTTCGATGCTCTCTCAATACCTACGTCTACTCCCCAAGCAAACTCTTGAAAATTTTATTATAATCTCACAAGATTGCAGCAGGATAGTTTTTCCGAGGTCACTATCCAAAAACTTAGTTGGTTTTTTTCTAGATTCACCAACCACAACCCTTACAAGTATCAAACAAACCAATTTGAATAAACAGAAGGAAGAAAAATCCCAAAATCCAAGTTTCAGCTCCTGTTGAAATCAAGTACATGAAAAGAGAAAAAGAAATTTTACAATTCGAAATGCCTCTTTGAATGAGTAGAAAAGTTATCCTTGCAGTTCATTGAATGCCTCTTTGAATACGTAGAGTTAATGCAATTGAGGGTTCTTCAAAGCTTGAGAGAACTGATTGATTGGAGATTGGATATTCGTTCAAGAATAGAGTGTGCTTCGCTTTCTCTTATTTTTCTTTAATCAGTTAAAAATAAGCCTTCTTTCTTTTATATCTACAGCATTACCTCTCTTCTGGTGATGATTGGAGCTCAGAAAAAATAAAATCCGACCATTGGAGAGTAGCAACTAGCCATTGGGACTGAAAAAATTCAATCTGAAATGCCCCATCAAAAGGTTGTTGTCGAGTCTCGAGACCTCTCAATTTCTCTCGAGATGTCTCTCCAGGTTATGAGGCCTCTTGATTTGATCAGGAGAGCTCTCATCTTCAGTTGTATGAAAAATTAGCTTTCTGAAAAAAATGGCTCGTTTGAGATCGAGATCTTTTGATTCTGAACGAGATATCTCGCTGAAATTGCGAGACCTCTCAAGAATCCTGCAAGACCTCTTGCTCTCAGTGCATAGAAACTAAATTTCTATTGTCTGAGATCGAGAGTTCTTGAGATTCACTCGAGATCTTTTAAAATTAAGCCAGAACTATATTTGGGGCGTGCCGGTCCACTCAAGAGCTCTCAAAAAAATTTCGAGACGTCTCAAAGACTGCTCCAAGATAATTTTGAGAGAATTTTTGCACCAATCAAAGAGATTCAATTTTTATTTAAATTTTACTTTATGTCTTTCTTATTTTGGTCAAAGAGCTCTCTTTCTTCTGATATTGAAATTCTTAAAATAAAATATATTAGTAATTATTTGCTTTAATATTTGGTTATCATCAAAATCACTTAGGAGGTTCAACAATCTTCTTCTTTTTGATAGTGACAAAACATTAAGCAAGCCATAAAAGGAGTGTAAGCAATATGCATAAAAGGAGTGTAAGCAATGTGTATATTATGAACTAATGAATGCAAAATTTTTGTGCTAAAGCTCCCCCTTAATGTATGCTCTCATGAAATGAATAGGATTTGAATAACATTTTTTTTATTTTGTATTTGTTCATTTCAATCATTTTATTTTCTAAAAGTTCCTTTTTGGGTATGTTAGTTTGAATTGATTATACGTTTGTATTTTGATTTGAATTAATTATATATTTGCATATTTCTTCTTAATATTTCTCTTCCTTTTTGTCAGCATCAAAATCATAACAATGTGAGGATCATAAAAAGGCAAGAACATAAAAAGGATTGATTTCATTGCAAGATGTAATAATACATAGATAGAGATGTATGTTGGTTTACAAAAAATAAATCTCATACCAACATACCTAAACCAAAAGTCAAAACAAAAGAGGTACTAGACCTAGTTCTCATTAGAAAGAAACTCAATGATGAATTCAGAGGAAGATTTGGGTCTAGTAGAGGACAAGTGAGGAGTAGGTCTAGGAGAAGGTGATGGTCTAGAAGAAGATGATGGTCTAGAAGAGGATGGACTCTGACTCAAAACTTGCCACAGGATGAAAATAAGGACTCAATCATGGTGCACTGAACAATGATGTTCTCTTCAAGTCTTTGTGCAATTATGGCATTCTCGGATAGGAGTAGTTCAATCTGAGCTGATGTCTTATGTTGCTTATTCTCCTAAATTTCTAGCCTTTGGGATAATTCACTAATTTGTTGGCTAAGCATTTCTGTCTAACCTTCAATGGATATTCTTTATTCTTCAATGCTTACAAAGAGTTGATGCCTCATACTAGATAGTATACCCATAAATCTTTCAGATACTTTCTGAACCACTTCTTCTACCATCCCTTCAATTAAAAGATCTTGATCAAAAGCTGAGGGAGGTGCTGGTGTAGGACAAGGAGGCACCTGAGGAGAGTGTGGGGATCCTGATGTAGTGAAAGAGGGTCCAACAGTAGATGGTGATGGTGGAGGGGATGGAGATCTATGTTCTTCAGGCTCATTTGTAGCATGTTCATCTATCCTCACCCATCTGTCATCCTTTTTAACAAACTTCATCCAGTTTAATGTTCCTTCATTGATAAAGTCTGTGTGAGCCAGCTTTTTGAAGTTTTTATCTTCTAGATTAACATGAAAGTCTTTGAAGATTAAGGTGAAGATCATTCCATAGGATAAATAGACCTTACTTTTGCTGGTAGTATGCTTCAATTATTGAAGCATAAGAGAGAAAAAGCTGATGAGAGTTCTAGTCACCATAAGAAACATGACACCTAGTTCTCTCTTTCCAATCTAGTCATGTCTTCCTACCGTAGGAAAAACTATGTGATTGACAAAAGATTGCAGTAACTCATCTCAGCCGAGAGAAGATGTGAGACTAATTGTAGATTTTCATCAATATTCTTTCTTTCTAAGATGCACTTGAGAGCTTCAGTTTTGTCAAACAAGTTTAGATTGCTAATCCCTGCCCTAGGCACTTCGAGAAGCTGCCTTATTTTTCTTTCATCTAAGAAAATGTGCACTTCTTTCACAACGGACTCTACCTTCGATCCATGCTCAAAGCTAATGTTGTCAAAAAATTCTTTGATCAAGTTTGGATAAATATTTATCTCTAGGGTACATAGCTTTTCCCATCCTTGCTGCCAGATCCAAGACCCAATATGGAAGTGTTCCCAGTCTAGGTATTCGATGTCCACATAGTAGCCTATCGGAACAATCCTAGTAGCAATGAAGAGACAAGCATGAGATGAAGAAGCAAACAGAGATGATTGAGCCAAGTTCTGCTGTCGCTTAACCATAGCTTCAGTTGATGGCATGATGGAAGGTCTTTGTGCGGCAAGGGATCTCTTCTTTGGAGCCATTGGGATTTAAGATTTGGAGGGAATGGACAAGAGAAGGTGATTCGAAAGGTTTTTGAGGAGAGGAGGAGAGTTTTGGAGAGTTTGGAGGAGAGGTCTTGGAAGAACGGAATGAATGAATGAAACATGGGACCTCTCATAGATTGATTAAAAAAAGGGCTTGCAAGAATCAAGTGCTCTCTTCTTAAAGATGAGACATCTCAAAAACTTTGAGATCTCTCATATTTAGTGCATGAGGTCTTGAAATCTAGTCGAGAGGTCTCATGAATAATCCGAGACTTCTCAAGCACAGGAGGAAATCAGAATAGAGGAGGAATTTCAAGCCAATTTTTTCTCGAATTTTTTAAAGATGGGATTAGGGGTGTTAAGGATGATAGAAGGCGATAAAAAATAATCCAATAAATTCAAGATTAAATATTTTCAAAGTGGATCACAAATACCAAGTTTACTTTGGATTTTTGAGAATCTATCTTCACTTAGAGGTTTTGTAAAAATATCAGCTAGTTGATTTTCAGTTGAAACAAATTCAAGCACAGTGTTATTATTTTGAACATAATCTCTAATGAAATAATGTCTAATTTTAATGTATTTGGTTCTTAAATGTTGAATAGGATTTTTTGTCAAGTTTATGATACTAGTGTTATTACATCTAATAGGTACCTTATTTTGCTTAATTTCAAAGTCTTTGAGTTATTGTTTGATCCAAAGTATTGGAGCACAACAACTCTCCGTAGCAACATATTCGGCCTTAGCTGTTGACAGTGCTACAGAGTTTTGCTTTTTGCTATACCAAAAGATCAAGTTCAATCCTAGAAATTGACAGGTGCCACTAGTACGCTTTCTATCAATTTTACATCCTCCATAGTCTACATCAGTGTATCCAATCAATTCAATAGAGGATTGTTTTGAGCACTAAAAATCTAAGTTATCTATGTAGATAAAAAATCTAAAAATTCTCTTAATAGCTAGTAAGTGTGATTCTTTAGGGTTAGATTGAAATCTAGCACACATGCATACACTAAATAATATATTAGGCCTACTTATAGTTAAGTGAAGTAGGGATCCTATCATACCTTTGTAGAGCTTTTCATTTACATTCTTATCATTTTCATCTTTGTCAAGTTTGCATGAGGGGCTCATGGGTATGCTGATCTTTTTTCCATTTTTCATGCCAAATTTCTTGAGCATCTCCTTGATGTACTTCATTTGGCTAATGAAAATGCCTTGCTTTGATTGTTTGACTAGTAGTCCAAGAAGAAATTCAATTCTCCTATCATGCTCATTTCAAATTCACTCTGCATCAACTTAGCAAACTCTTGATAAAGAATTTCATTAATAGCTCCGAATATGATATCATCCATATATATTTGAACTATAAGAAGATCATTATTTTTTTTTAAAAAAATAGTATGGTATCTACACTTCCTCTAATAAAATTATTTTATAATAAAAATTTGCTCAAGCTCTCATACCATGCTCTAGGTGCTTGTTTTAGTCCATAGAGTACTTTATTTAACTTATATAAATGATTGGAAAGTGAGTGATTTTTAAATCTGGGTGGTTGTTCTATAAATACTTCTTCAGTAATATAACCATTCAAAAAGATGCTTTTCACATCTATTTAAAATAATTTAAAATTCATATAACAGACAAAAGCAAGTAACAATCTAATAGCCTCTAATCTTGCTATAGGTGCATATGTTTTATCAAAGTCAATTTCTTCTTCTTGATTATATCTTTTAGCAACTAATCTAGCTTTATTTTTTACAACATTATCATATTCATCTAATTTATTCCTAAATATCCATTTTGTACCAATTATAGGATGATCTATGAGTCTGTTTACAAGAGTTCATACATTATTTCTTTCAAATTAGTTTAGTTCATCTTGCATGGCTAGCATCCAATTAGAGTCTTGTTCAGCTTCTTTTATATTTTTAGATTCTATTTGAGAAACAAATGCAAGATAATCAAATGTATCCTTAAAAGAGGATCTAGTTCTTATCCCTTGTGAAGGATCACCTAATATCAATTCTCTTGGATGATTGTGTGC
This sequence comes from Cocos nucifera, assembly GCA_006176705.1. Taxonomy (NCBI): domain Eukaryota; kingdom Viridiplantae; phylum Streptophyta; class Magnoliopsida; order Arecales; family Arecaceae; genus Cocos; species Cocos nucifera. The sequence goes on along the minus strand of QRFJ01005031.1, from coordinate 315,211 downwards.
GTACCTCCACTCCTTGGGTAGATCTCTATGATTATTAGATGCTTCATTCTCACCATCATTGCTTTGTTCCAAGATTGTTGTAGGTTTATCTTTATCTTGAATGTTATTGTTCTTCAAGTTTAGATCCTTCATTCCATCTTCAAGAATTCTTGTATTATCATCAAAAATATCTTTCTTTCTCAAAGATTGATTGTTAGCTTCATCAAAGATAACATTATAGATTCTTTAACAACCAAAGAGTGTTTGTTGAAGGTTTTATATGCTTTGCTAGATGTAGAATATTTAAGGAATATACCCTCATTTATCTTAGCATCAAATTTACCTAGATTATCTTTACCATTATTATGAATAAAATATTTGCAACCAAAAATATTAAAATAATTAATATTAGGTCTTTTTTCTTTTCAAAGCTTATAGAGGGTTTTCTTTAAGATCAGGCGAATAGAAACTCTATTTAGGATGTAACATGCTATGTTAATGGCTTCAGTCCAAAAGTATTTGGGTAGATTTTCTTCACACAACATGGTACGGGCCATATCAACTAAGGTTCTATTCTTTCTTTCAACAACTCCATTTTGTTGAGAAGTTCTAAGTGTTGAAAAATTATATTCTATGCCATGTTCATGCAAAATTCTTCAAAATATTTATTTTTAAATTCTATGCCATGATCACTACGGTACATACCATAGTAGAGTTCTTTTCATTTGTTATTTTCTTGTAAAACTTTGAAAACATTAAAAATGCTTCATCTTTGTGAGCTAAAAATAGAACCCAAGTAAAACGAGAATAATCATTAATAATTACAAGACCATACTTCTTTCCTCCTAGGCTTGTGGTCCTAGTAGGTCCAAACAAATCCATATGAATCAATTCAAGAGGCTTAGAAGTTGAAATCACATTTTTGGATTTGAAACTCCTCTTAGTTTGTTTTCCAAATTGGCAAGCATCACAAATATGATCAATTTTAAAATTTAGTTTTGGTAGCCCCTTAACTAAGTCTTTATTATGCAATTTATAAAGAGTATGCATGCTAGTATGACCTAATCTTTGGTGCCAAAGCTAACTAGTTTCTTTTATGTTAGCATTCAATACAACTAGGCATTGACCACTCTTCATGGCAATTTTATCAAGATTCACCATGTAGATGTTTCCATGCCTAAATCTAATGAATTTTAAGCTATCATCTAAGGAACTAGATACTTTGCATAAAGAAGATTCAAAAGAGACTTTAAAACTTTTATCACAAAATTGACTGATACTAAGTAAGTTATATTTTAAATTATCAACTAACAATATATTATCTATAAAGATGATAGGAGTAATCTGAATTTTACCATAGCTAATTATTTTACCTTTGCCATTATTGCCAAAGATGACTACTCCTTCCTTTCTTTCTAGGATGATGAATTATTACTTATCATCCGACATATGCCTTGAGCAGCCGCTATCTAAATACCACTCTCATTTTGATCCTTGGGTTGCAAGGTATTCCTGCATAAATAATCAAGTGATAGTTTTAGATACCCAAGTCTTTTTAGATTTTTTAGGGTTAGTAGACATGGTTTCTTTTGGAATCCAAATGTTTTAACGTGCTTTTCATTAAAGTTTCTAGTATTGCATTCAAAAGCCCTGTGTCCTACCTTTTTGCATTTAAAGCAAATGGTATGAGAAGTGCTATTAGAGATGGGTGTAGTAAAAATCTTTTTTAGAAACTTGGTTTTGTCTTTAGGTATATATCCTAGTCTGATCTTATCATAAACTCCTCTTTGATTATTTAAAATTATTTATAATTTTTTAAAATTATAAGTAAATTTATCAACTAAAGGTTTTAATTTATCCAATTCATCCTTTAGAATTTTGTTTTCTTCTTTTAACTTATTGTGGCTACTAATTACCTCTTCCTTTTCTTTCAAGAGTGTTTGAGTCATTTCCTTAAGATTTCTATTTTTTGAGCTTATCTTTTTGAAATCTTTCATCAAGTCATAAAAAGCATCTTGAAGCTTATCAAAGATAAAATCTGAATTAAGAGTGGAGGATACCTCATCATTTTATGCCATGAAACACAAGTTTGCTTCATTTTGGATTTCTTCCTCCAAACTTGACTCGTCGCTGTCGCTCCAAGTTGCTAACATGACTTTCTTTTTTGTTCTTTCTAGCCCCTTCTTCAATAGAGGATATTCAATCCTAAAATATCCTAGCTTCTTGCATTCATAGCAAGTGGGTTGATCTCTCTCTTTTTCTTTTTCTTTCTTCCTAGTGGTTTCTCCTCTAATGAAGCTTCTTTTCTTGAATTCTTGTCTTCTTGTTCCCATAAATTTCTTGAATTTTTTGATCACCGGAGCCATGTCTTCATCATTTTCCTCATTGGTGGATAGATCATCTTCTTCTTCATCAGTCATGAATTTCAGCGCTATTATTTTCTTCTTCTTGTTGTCTTCCTCATTGTGCCGACTCATGGCAAGCTCATGTATCATCAAGGATCCAATGAGCTCCTCTAGAGGTAGTGTGTTTAGATCCTTTGCCTCCTGGATGATTGTTACTTTGGCTTTTCATGATATAGGCAAAGATCTGAGGATCTTTCTCACCAATTTACTATTAGTGTAAATTTTACCTCAGCTTTTTAAATCATTTATAATATCAGTGAATCTTGTGTACATGCTAGTGATAGATTCAGTGGAGTCCATTTTAAATAACTCATATTGGTGAACTAGCATGTTAATTTTAGTTTCTTTTACTTGATTTGTCCCTTCATGTGTGACCTCAAGTCTATCTTAAATTTTTTTTGTAGAATTGCAAGTAGAGATTCGGTTAAACTCATTTGCATCAAGGGCACAATAGAGTACATTCATTATCTTGGCATTTAATTGGATAAGTTTCTTGTCTGTTTCATTCCAATCCTTCTCCGACTTAGGAGAGGATGTGCCATTGACAATGACTGTGGATGTGTGTGGACCATTGACAATGACACTTCATATGTCATAGTCAAGGGCTTGAATGAAAATGTGCATGCGAGCTTTTCAATAGGTATAGTTGGATCCATTGAAAAGAGGTGGCCTATTTATGGATTGCCCTTCAGCAAGTGAATCTCTTAGTTGGGTTGACATGATCTTTATCTCTAGTTGAAAAAATCAATAATTGATAGAGAATCAGGCTCTGATATCAATTATTATCCAGATAGACAACCCAAGAGGGGGGAGGGGTGAATTAGATTTTTAAAAATTTAAAGTAGATATGTGCGGTGATAAATGATTAAATCCTAAGTAAATCAAATGTGAAAGCAAATAGAAGACACAATCAAGAGCACACACACAAACAAGAGAATTTTATAGTGGTTTGGTGCTCTTCCAGCACCTACGTCCACTCCCCAAGCAAACTTTTAGAAATTTTACTGTAATTCCACAAGATTACAGCCGAATAGTTTTCTCGGGGTCACTATCTAAAAATTTACTTGGTTTTTTTCTAGGTTCACCAACCACAATCCTTACAAGAATCAGATGAACCAATTTGAATAAACAAAGAGAAAAATCCCAAAACCCAAGTTCCAACTCCTACTGAAATCAAGTACATGAAAAGAGAAAAAAAAATTTTACAACTTGAAATGCCCCTTTGAATGAGCAGAAAAGTTATCCTTGTAGTTTGTTGAAAGTCTATTTGAATATGTGGAGTTAATGCACTTGAGGGTTCTTCAAAGCTTGAGAGAACTGATTGATTAGAGATTCGGTATTCATTCAAGAATAGAGCATGCTTCTCTTTCTCTTATTTTTCTTTGATCAATTAAAAATCAGCCTTCTTTCTTTTATATTTGCAGCATTCTCTTTCTTCTGATGATGATTGGAGTTTAGAAAAAGTAAAATCCGACCGTTTGAGAGCAGTGACTAGCCGTTGGAATCAAAAAATCCAATCTGCAATGCCCCATCAAAAGATTATCGCCGAGTCTCGAGATCTCTCGATTTGTCTCAAGACATGTCGCCAGGTTATAAGGCCTTTCGATTTGATTAGGAGAGCTCTTACCTTCAGTCGCATGAAAAATCAGCTTTCTGAAAGAAATAGCTCGTCTGAGATCGAGATCTCTTGATTCTGAATGAGACGTCTCGTTGGAACCAGATCTCTTAAGAATCCTATAAGACCTCTCACTCTCAAAGCACAAAAATTGGATTTCTATCTTCTGAGATTGAGAGCTCTTGAGATTTATTTGAGACCTCTCAAAATTGAGCCATAACTGGATTTGGGGCGTGCCAGTCCACTCGAGAGCTCTCGAAAAAATTTCGAGACATCTCGAACATTGCTCCAAGGCAATTTTAAGAAAATTTTTGCACCAATCAAGGGAATTTAATTTTTATTTGAATTTTACTTTATGTCTTTCTTATTTGATCAAAGAGCTCTCTTTCTTCTGACATTAGAATACTTAAAATAAAATATATTAGTAATCATTTGCTTTAATGTTTGATCAGCATCAAAATCACTTAGGGGGTTCAACATGTGCCTCAACTCTATAGACCGATCAGATGTTCCATGGTGAACTGATCGATTTTGGGCCAGATTTTGGGTTGGTTTTGGGCTTTGGGCTTTTAAGCAGCCTTTGAGTCTTCATTCGAGGTCTGTCTTTAGTCCAATTTGCTCCTAGTTTTCTCTCTTTTAATCTATGATTTGGGTTCTTTACACTGATAAGCATTTCTCCTACAAAAGGTATGAAGATGCATCAATTCTTAAAGAATAAAGATGAATTAATCGATAAATTGATGCTTTTATTGATATATTTATGATACTTATTGCACCCCCTAACTTGAATTTTGCTCATCCTCGAGTAAAGAAAAGATTTAGAATTAGATATCTTTTAGCTTAGAGTTTTAAGTTTTACCGAGCAATTTTCTAAAGAGCTATTGATATTCAATAGATTGAGAGAGAGGTACTACATCAAAATATTAGTACTTAATCAATATAAAAATTAAGTAAAAAATATTAAACTTTTTTTGAACTTTTTTTAAATTGTTCCTACCTTTATCTCTAAATCATTAACCTTCTCATAGGCGAGTGTATTGTTACTCTATCCTTCATTTATTGATTCTTTTTTTTATATTATCTACTTTTTGATATGAATATCATTGCTTAATTAGCCAATGAGACCTAGTTACTTGATAGAAAACTAATATATTTTTTTAATTTTTTATTTTTTTTAACATTGTAATGCTATTGAGTGTCTTAATGCCTTAAGCTTTCTATCTAATCCATGATAGAGCACGATGTTGTCATTAGAACATCATATTTATTAGTTTAATTCTAACTTCTTAAATAATTAAAAATAAGTAGAAAGTAGTGAGTCAAGTCAAATCCATGAAAAAGGCAGTGCTTTGATTTAAAATCTTTGATTTTTATAGAAAAAAAAGTTTTTTAAAATAGAATTGAAGTCGGAAATTAAAATTGTAAACAAAAGATGGAGTTTAAATGGTGCAGAAAGATAAACTTGGTGCTAAGATCTACTATTTAGATCTTAGCATCTACTTGCAATAAAAATAAACTTGCAATAAATATAAAAAGCATGAAGTTAAAGAGCAAAAAAATAAATTTTGTATTAATTAAAATTTAAATTTAGAATTTAAATACATAGAATCAAAAGAATAGGAAAAGAAATAAAAACTAGAATAAGTGATCTTGGTCTTGGATCAGCATTGGCATGGAAATGACATAGAAAACAAGCTTTTTCTCTTAGCACCTTCTGCTTCGAAGCAACCTTCAACCCAAGCATGGTTCCTACCCTATACTATAGCCTCCTCTTGATCAAAGATACTCCTCATGTCACACCCACAGGGGCTTTAAATAGAGTAGGTAGAGAGCTTCAATGAAAAATTTGAGTGGAAATCAAATTAAAACTATTAAGAGGGCACTATCCTATTTCTTGGATCCTTGCTGGTCATCAGATCTTGATCAAACTATCAAAAAATCACCTAAAAACCTTCCTTAAAAGCCTAGATTAAGTCAAATTAGAATCTGGCCGTTGGATCAAATAATCAAGTGCTTTTAGGCCGTTAGATCGTGCACTAGGACTTTTGGAATCTTTGAATCAAAATCGGATTTACTCCTGATCATTTGATCACGCAGAGGAGTGGTCAGGACCATTGGATGGCACAAAGTCAGCCCCAGACTCCTTAATCATGTTGACTGATGTTCCAGCCATTCGATTGTGATCAAGAAAACTTGCTACCATTGGATCGTGTTGGCACTATGCTTGTAGACCCTATGGACCAAAATCACTAAAAACCCCACCGTATTGTATTGTGCCACACCATCTGAACTGATGATTCTGCCCTTGTAAGCCATGTGATAAATTCTATGGACCATTTAAGGGTCCACACTTGCCACGTCAGCCATCGGTCCACCATGGACCGCATGGCTTTCTGATGTCAGTTGTTGAGGGAGCTGGGCTGGACTGTTTGCATGTGCGCAGGTTGGGTTGGCTTGTGGGCACATGGGCTAGGCCGACTTGTGGGTGCACGAGCTGAGTTGAATCGCATTGGGCCATGTCAGAACTTTCTTTATTTTTTTATTTCTTTTTTATTTCTTTATTTTTTCTTTTGAAGCTTTGAGTCTTCATACTAGATCTGTTTTAAATTTGATTGCTTTAAATTTTCTTTCTTTTAACCAAAAAATTGAGCTCTTTTCATTAGCAAATATTTTTCCTACAAAATATAAAAAGAAGCATTAATTCTTAAAAATAAAAATAAATTAATTCATAAATTAATGGTTTTATTAGTGTATTTATGGTAATTATCATTCCTCCTAACTAAAGCTTTGCTCGTCATCAGGTAAAGAAAGAATTTAGTTTTAGATACCTTTTAGCTTTGTATTTTAAGTTTTACCTAATAATTTTGAAAAGAGCTATTAATATTCAGTAGAGCATAAGTGAGGTATGTCATCAAGATATTAATATTTAACCAATATTAAAATTAAGTGAAGAATATTAAATTTTTTTAAACTTTTTCTAAATTGTACCTATCTTTATCTCTAAATCATCTAACTTTCATATGGACAAGTCTATTGTTACTTCCATCGTTCATTTATTAAATTCATATTGCTTATTTTTTGATATGAATATTATTATTTACATAGACAACGAGATCCGATTACTCAGTGCAAAATCAATATTTTTTTTTAATATTGTACCATTATTGAGTATCTTAACTTCTTAAACTTTCTATTTGATCCATGTAGCGAGTTTTGGTCTAATGATTTTCAAACCAATTGGCTTTAGGGTACTAGATATAAAATACCTATCAGGCTTACTAGCTCGAATCAAATAGACTATGAGTTAAGACTAGCTTTACAATGTGATTCTTTGCCCATTCTACCTTTTGTTGCAAAATTTAATGCTTGCTTAGGCAAAGAGGCCCGATCACTCAATGAGAAGTACTTAAAAATTATTTTATTTTAAAAGTAATTTTTATAAAGAAATATATAGTTACCCTATACAAGCCCATAAAAAATAATTTTTTTGATGCTGGTAGAAAAAATCAGAGATGCTTAAAAAAAAATTATTTATATTTTAGACTTAACTCTTTATTGGATTTTCTTAATACTCGATCCCTTAATATCTCATAAACTCTTTGATTTGTGCATCAATTTTTTTTAAAAGGATGCTTAGTTTAACTCGATTCTTGAGTATAACCGGATGTCTAAATACTAAATACTAACTTCTTCGAGAACTTTAAAAATTTTTAAAATTTTTATTATTCTTCTTCCCAACTTAATTGATATTATTCTTAATGGAGAAAAAAAATAAAGAATATAATAAAGAATAGAAAAGAATACACATGACTCAATATATTTTTGGTCTAGCATGGTCTTGAAGCTTTAGCTCTCACTCCAACTTTATTCAACAAGTCCTAAAAGGAAAGTAACTAAAAAGATAAATTAGATGTAAAAAAAAAATATTAGATTGCCTGCCAACAAGTGCTAAGATTACCATCTTTAGCCAAACACAATATAGCTTGCTTATCCTGTGTTGAATATTGGATTGATAAATTTCAATAATTTTGGATTGCCAATCTTAGGAAGATGACTTATAATCTCTTTGTTTATTAAATTCTATTAACTTATTGTTAATTTTGAGAAGATAGTATGCAACCCCAATCTCAGATCCTTGTTTGTCAAGAATTTCTTCTATTTGTTCTCCTAAAATGCTCATATATTGAGTTTTTGAGTTAGGAGTTAAGTTCAATTTAATGGGTACCAGGATGGTGTCATTCACTTCTAAACATTTATATTCAGATGTGGCTAAAGGCAGCTTCGATTTTGCAAGTAGATTAATATAAACTTGTTTAAACAATTCTATTGGCTCCTCGTTGCATGCCCCTTGCTTTTTGCAGGAAGAATTGGCTTCTAAAGCTGAAGGGAACTGGACTTTAGGTTTATATATCTTGGATAAATCATTTATTTTCTTTTCTCTTTGTCTGTCTCATTTAAATTAGAACTAGTATTACTACCAGTTTCGAGCTAAGGTTCTTCTACGTGGTTAGTTTCAGTACTAATCTCTTTTTCTAAGATTTCATTTTGGCTAGCTTTAGTACCAGCCTCTCTCACCTAATCTTGATATGGATTCTTAAGAATCCTATCACTTCTAACTTCAGAAATTGCTTTGGCATTCTTAAATTAGGGATTCTTAGATGAGACATTAGATTAATAACTAGGTCCAGGTGGTTGGTGGATACTTGGTGGGTAGTTTCTAGGATTTGGAATTGGTTGGCTTGACAATCGACCTGATTCTCTCTTCATGGTAGACTTAGCTAACTATCCTATTTGTGCTTCTAGTCTGACGATAGATTGCTGTTGAGTCAAAATCAGTTGTTGAAGTTGGTTAAATCTATCATTGACTAGATTGATCTATTGAAGAGGTGGATATGATGGCTGATTGTAATGTGATGGCTAGGTAAATTAACTAAGCTGACCTCTATTATAGGCATAGTTCTAGTATTGGGGCCTATTTTGATAGTTCTGCATAGGTGAAAAAAAATGAAGTAAATAAGTTGAAACCTATTATAGATAAATTTACTCTAAGTTCAAATAAACTAAATATAATTCTAGAAAATCAAAGGGCTATTTATGACAAAGCTGGTCTTAGTTACAACCCCTTGAAGAAATAAAAATTTCTAAAGAATATATTTGTGAAGTCCTCTCAAAATACAATTACTTGTTTCAGCTATGGTAAAAAAGGTTATAAATCTGTTGCATGCTCTTCTAAAAGATTTGGTAGTTCTTATGTAAAAATGATGTGGGTTCCTAAAGAAACCATTATGACTAACCATAAATGACCCAAAAAATCTTGGGTACCTAAAGTTAAAATATGATTTTCTTTATAGGTATGTTTTGCATTCCGTAGATCAAAAAGAAATTAGTATCTTGATAGTGGATGTTCAAGATATATGATAAGTGATAAATCTCAATTCATCACTCTTGAAGTAAAAGATGAAGGGATGGTCATCTTTGGAGATAATGATAGAGAAAAGATCATTGGAGTAGGTAATATTGGTATCACTCCCTCCACTTTTATTAAAATATTTTGCTAGTAGATGGTCTTAAGCATAATCTCTTAAGCATTAGTCAATTATGCGATAAGAGTTTTAAAGTCATATTTGAATCTACTTTATACATTGTAACTAGTTCTAATAATGATGGTATAAGATTTATTGGATATAGGTATAGCAATATTTATATGGTAGACTTGAATGATTAATCTTTGCAAAACATGCAATCTCTAGTAACCATGAATGCCAAGATTAGTGAGACTAGTTGGCTTTGGCATCGTAAGCTCGCATATATAAGTATACATTCTCTTTCTAAACTCATTAAAAGGAATTTAGTTGTTGGCTTATCTAAACTAAATTTTGAAAAGGATAAAATATGTGATGCATGTTAACTAGAAAAGTAAATTAGAGTTTTATTCAAAAGTAAAAACATTGTTTCAACTTCTTAGCCATTGAAATTATTACATATGAATTTATTTAGACCTACTAGAACTACAAGGTTAGATAGAAAAAGATATAATTTTGTGATTATTGATGATTTCTCTTGATTTATATAGATTTTATTTTTGGAATCAAAGGATGAATCTTTCTCAGCTTTTACTAAGTTTTATCAAAAAAATTTAAATGAAAAAGGTCACCCAATTCTCAAAATTCATAGTGATCATGGCACTGAGTTTGAAAATTATGTTTATAAAAAGTTTTATGATGAAAAAAATATTGATCATAATTTTTCTACACCTAGAACATTCCAACAAAATGGAATAGTAGAAAGAAAGAATAGAACACTTGAAGAAATGACACGTACCATGCTATGTGAATGCCACCTTCCAAAGTATTTTTGGATGGAGGCAATTAACATGACATGTTACATTTTAAATCATGCTCTAATTAGATCAATTTTAAAGAAAACATCTTATAAACTTTGGAAAGAAAGAAAATCCAACATTGCATATCTCCATGTTTTTGGTTGTCGATGTTTTATTTTAAATAATGGTAAAGATAAGTTAGAAAAATTTGATGCTAAATCAGATGAAGCAATTTTTCTTGGTTAGTCTACTTCTAGTAAAGCTTTTACAGTATTTAATAAAAGAATCTTAGTTGTAGAAGAATCAATAGATATTATTTTTGATGAGACTAATGATTTTCCAATAAGGAAGAGAGATGGTATTGATGATGCAGGTCAAATTATTGAAGGCATGAATGAGCTCACTATAAAGAAGTCATCAGTCCAAAATGATAAGAAACTTGAAGACAAAAAGGAATATAAAGATGAGAAACAGCAAGACCAATAAGAACAATTTAAAGGTATGAATGACCTTCCAAAAGAATGAAGGTATGTTTATAATCGCCCCAAAGAACTCATCATTGGTGATCCAATACACGGGATAAGAACTCGATCCTCACTTAGAGATGTAAATAATTATTTTTACTTTTGTCTCTCATTTTGAACCAAAAATTATTGATAAATGATAATTACCATAATTTACAAAATAAAAATATTAAAATAATATAATAATTAATATTTATTTTAAGAAATTGATACTTTTATTAGTATTTTATAGGAGAAAAGTCTACCAATGTGAAGAATTCAATTTATGGGTTCCAACGTAATAAATTTTACTTAAATCAGAGCTAAAATGAAAAAAATTATGAAGTCTAGAAGTTAAAATAAAAAAATAAAAAGAAAATAAGATCGGTGCATGGTGGACTGACCGGTCCATGGAATAGGCATAGACTGGCCAGCTCAGTAGGTGTGGCTAGTTGGTGCATGACACATGGCGAGCTTAGACCCTTAAAGGGTTTATTGCATTTTCATCGTGGCTTATAGGGGCATCTTCATCTTTTTAATCTAGCGCGGCAACTGCTGGTTGGAGGGGGCTCATGTTGTACCCTGTCTACGCGCGGTCCATAGATCAGTGGGAGTAAATTTTGCGCAATCCAATGGCTGACATTGTAGCCGATCGAGATCGAATGGTGGATAGTGAATCCGATTTTAAATAGGATTTCTCAGGCTTCCTGGGTGCAATCCAACGATCGATATCGCTCCAAATCAAGATCCAACGGTCAGAAATCAATCTGACGTTGATCAGGAGCTTCCAACGGTGGATTTTTGAGGGTTTTTGAGCCATTTGATCAAGATCTAATGGCCAAAATTTGTCAGGGTGTTAGAAATCGATCTGGACTTGGTTTTGACTTCGAAAAATGTCTTGTTGACCCTGTTTCATCTTCTATTTAAGCAGCCTTACCTCCATAACCTAGGGAGAAGTTCTTGAAGCCAAAAAAATAGAGAAAAAGAGTTTCTTCTCTCTTTTTTTCCCTTCTTCTCCTTATTTCTTCCTTCTTTCTTCTTCCAATTTTTAATAAAAGGTGCTCTAAAGATGCTAGAAGTGAGCAGATCGTCAAGCATGCATGGCTAAGGAGCTGGATTCTGGGAGAGTAGATGAAGTCTTCGAACAAGAATGGTAATTTTCTTTTCTTTATCTTTTATGATTCCTTTTATGCAAACATGTTCTTATGCCTAGTTTTTAATGAATTTTATTTTTATGCATGTGATCTTGATTCCATAGCATGCTTATTATTAATCTAAATAAATTATATTCATTAAGATGGGTTATAATCGAAAGATACAATCCTTACTTAATTTAATAATTTATTTTAAAAAAAATCATTAAAAATTATATTTTAAATTTTAAGAATTAAAGTATTGAATAATTTATGATTTCATAGAGATGGATCATAATCAAAAGATATAATTCATACTCTAAGAAAATAAATTATAATTATCACTAAATTCTTAAAATATTAATTTTTGTATTAAAATAAATTACCATAATCTTGTTAGAGATGGATTCAAAATTTCAGAATATTTTTCATTAATTCAAAAATCTTAATTAATTAAGTATTTATTTTCTTTTTATTTTTGCTTTAATTTACTAAATTTTTGATTACCTCTCTTTAATCTACTTAATTAAATTCTTATTTTAAAATTAATTTATTTATTTTTAATCAAATTAAATATAATTTAGCATTCAATCTTCGAGAAAATCGACATCTAACTCACCAACTATCCTACTAAATAGTAAAATTAGGTTTAATTATTATTTGATGCTCTAATGATACGCAGTCAAATTTTTGGCATCGTTACTGGAGATTGTAGCATGATTACTTCAGTAAATTAAAAATTAATTAATTAATTTAAAAAAATAAAAAAATAAAAAAATAAAAAATAAAAAATAAATAAAAATCTTTTTATTGCTCTTTAATTTTATTTAGTTAATTATTATCTTTCATAATTAATTTTTTTTACTTCATATAATTTAGATTAATTTACTACTTTTTATACTTAATCACTTGAATTTACTTTCTTTGCAAAATCAAATACAATAAAAAAACTTAAAATATATCTATAAAAAGATAAATCCATAAACCCTTAAAAATCATTGATATCTCATAACATTTAATTAATTTAGCAAAATCAAAAATATAAATAAAATTAATTTTTTAACTTATTTGGATATCTGTTTTGTTTGCATTACATATTCATAATATATTTTAAAGGCACAATCCATTAAACAAAAAAAGGTGAAGATTTGATCACCCTTTCTTAGCCCATAAACCATCACCCTTCATATTACATTGACCTAGATCTTAATTTAAAATCAATTAGACGTTGGCCCCTAAGGATTTTTGAGCTCAATAGGATAAGAAAACCCTAGAATTGGACCGAGTTTGGGTTGGTTAATTGCTTGGTGTCTAAGACAAGTGGTTCAAAGATTATGGTTTTCAATTGATTCCATTGTCTGATCTGACCAACTTAGTTGGTATCTAAGAAAAGGAATGAGTAGGAAACCTTCCACATCTTACAATTACTTAGCTGAGTCAGTTAGCCAATTTTAGGCTTGGAGTGCTCGAAGATGATCTTGAAACAATTAGGAGCTGTCTAGATTTAGGTTAACCCTAGGATAGAGGGTCCATCCTTGACTAATTTGTTTGCCATTAAAATTCAAACTCTAATTAAAGCACTCTTCTCCTCTATCATCTCTAGATTTAGAACTCCTTAGGACTCATCTTTAGAACTCTCTTCTTTCTTTTCTCTCATCTCTCTAAAAATTAAAAAAATAAATAAATAAAAAAATAGAAATAAATAAATATATATAATAGAATTATAAAATAGCAACTTAAAAAAAAAATTTTGGTCGATTAGTAAGAATAGATCCAAACCCTATCCTAATTCAAGAAATTTTTAAGTGCACTATGGATCAAGAACCTCAAACTCTAATGGATCTTTGGTACCCAATGGGCTCAGCCCAACCATCCTGTATTTGATTACCCCAGACTGATGGAACCAATTTTGAAATTAAACCTCAAATCATCAACATGCTCGAAATTAAGGATGCATATATTTTCATTAGAGAATTTGAGGAAGTATGTGACACCATGAGAATACATCAACTTTCTGATGATGCTATTAAACTTAGGCTGATTAATTTTTTTCTTAAGAAAAATGCTAAAAAATGGCTATATAGTCTACCCAAACACTTGATCATAACATGGGATGGATTTGCAAAAATATTCTGGAGGAAATTCTTCCCACATCACAAAACAGCCAAGTTAAGGAATGAAATTAATCAATTTTGTCAATTAGAAGATGAGCCATTCTGGAAATGTCTAGACCATTTTAAGAATCTTTTAAGCCAATACCCACATCATGGGATACAAATTTTGATATTGTCCTAAATTTTTTATGAAGGTTTAGAATCAAATTCTAGAATTATGCTAGAGTCAATGTGCCAAGGCCAATTCATGTATAAGGAAGCTAATGAGGCTTGACAATTCTTAGAGGATCTAGCAGAAAAGAGTCTACAATGAAAGGCAACTAGAAAAATAGAAAAATCCACACCAAAAAGAGGAGAGATGTACCATGTCCAAACTTCTCCAACTAAATTTACAAACTTAGCCCATAGAGTTGAGGCCCTAGAATTATAGAGATCAGCCAATGAAAACCAAGTGTTCGCTTCCATGTGCAATGGCTGTAGTGCACTAGACCATGTCATAGAGGAATGTCCCTTGCTAATGAAATAGATTGATAATGATTATGTATAGGTGAATGTAGCCTATCAAAAACCTACCAATGATCTATATGCATCAATCTACAATCCAGGATGGAGAAACCATCCAAACTTTTCTTGATCACAAAATACTAATTCGGGCAATACTAATCAACAATCCAATTTTTCTTGGCCCCAAGGATCAAATTCAAATAGACCTACTATAAATCAATCTTACTCAAGACCCAACCAACCATCTAACAATCCAATTGATCAAAGGCTTAATTCTATAGAAAAAATCTTGGAAGTCATGATGAAATCGCAAAATGATCTTACCATCTAACTTATAAATTCACACTCTCAAGCCATTGCTCGTTTAGAAATGTAGATGGGTCAAATAGCTACGACTCTTAGTGAAAGAGAAAATGGTGGATTGCCAAGTTAACCTGAGGCCAACCCTAGAATCCAAAAAAATCAAAGACCATAACAAGGAGCCCAGATTAACCAACTAAATGCTATTCATACCCTAAGATCTAGAAAATAAATAGATAATCGTGTAGGTACATCTAAAGTACCAAAAGAAGAAATAGAAGACCCACCATCTGACCCTATATCTGAACAGGACCAGTCTAAAGAACCTAAAGAAATAGAACCTTATTCACTAGCAGAGCCCAAACCAGAATTAGTTCGATCAATACCCAAGATTGTAGCACCTTTTCCTAATAGACTTAAGTCCAACCAAAACTCTATCCAGCTAGATAAAATTTTGGAAGTCTTTAAGCCAGTGAAAGTAAATATTCCTTTATTAGATATGATCCAACAAGTTCCATCATATGCTAAATTTTTTAAGGACTTATGTACCAGAAAAAAGACCACCAATGTACCTAAGAGAGCCTTTCTAGCAGCTAGTGTTAGTTCATACCTATCAAATCATGTGCCAGTGAAATACAAAGATCCAGGGTCTCCCACTATTTCTTGCATCGTAGGAAAAACCCTCATTAATATGGTTCTATTAGACCTAGGGGCAAGTGTCAATATACTATCTTATTCAGTTTATGAAAAGTTAGAGTTGGAAGAATTAAAGCCTACAGGAATGACTTTACAATTAGCAGATCGGTCCTTAAAAGTTCCAAGAGGAATAGTAGAGGATGTATTAATAAGGTTGGTGATTTCATTTACCTAGTAGACTTTATGATTTTAGAAATTGAACTTGTAACAAACCCAAATAGCCACATCCCAGTTATATTAGGTAGACCATTTTTAGCCATAGCCAACGCTCAAATCAATTATCAAAATGATCTAATGAAGCTTTCCTTTGGTAATATGATCGTAGATCTAAATATTTTTATTCTATTTGAAACAAATCAAGTAAGTCACCTGAATTTGATATAAGACAATGTTTATAAAACCATTGACCTAAGTGATGAAAAATCTGATATGAAATTATGGGTAAATCAAAACTATGAGGAATTTGAAGAGGTCAATGATTTAGCTACAGTCAATACGAAAATTAGATGAAAACCTCCAGTTAAGGCATTGTCTAGACCATTAGTGGAGGAAACATCCAAGCTAGAATTAAAAACACTCCCCAAATATTTGAAATATGTATACCTAGGTCCATCAAAAATCTTGCCAGTAATTATTTCAGTGGATCTAGACCCTCTACAAGAGGGAGAATTATTGACTATTCTTAAGGAGAATAAAGAAGCATTAGGATGGACCATGGCTGATCTAAAGGGTATTAGTCCCTCGATTGTTCAACATATAATTCATTTATTAGAGGAAGCTAAGCCTAAACGAGATCCCCAAAGAAGACTTAACCTAGCCATGAAAGGGGTTGTAAAGAAAGAAATAATAAAACTCATTGATAATGGAATAATATATCCAATCTCTGATAGTTCATGGGTAAGTTTGGTACAAGTGGTACCCAAGAAGTCAGGAGTTACTGTGGTCCAGAATGATAACAATAAATTGATCCCAACAAGAGTTCAAACAGGATGGAGGTTCTGCATTGACTATAGAAAATTAAATACGATTATCCGAAAGGATCATTTTTCTTTGCCCTTCATAGACCAAATGTTAGAAAGACTAGTAGGGCATGACTTTTATTGCTTTTTGGATGGATACTCGGGATATAACTAGATTCCTATGGCCCTTGAGGATCAAGAAAAGACTATCTTTATCTGTCCATATGAAACCTTTGCCTACAGATGTATGCCCTTTGGCTTATGTAATGTACCAGCTACCTTTCAAAGGTGCATGACTAGTATTTTCTCAAACATGGTAGAAAGGTTTCTTGAATTTTTCATGGACAACTTTTCCATCTTCAGATCAATCTTTACTAATTATCTTCATCATCTCAGACTAGTTTTAGAAAGATGTAAAGAAAAGCATCTGGTTTTGAATTGGGAGAAATGCCAATTTATGGTTAAGGAAGGCATAGTCCTTGGTCATATAATTTCAAAACGAGGAATAGAAGTAGATAAAGCCAAGGTAGATTTAATTGAAAACCTTCCACCACCAAAATTGATAAAAAAAATTTGCTTTTTTCTTGGACATGCTGATTTTTATAGGCGATTTATCAAAAATTTTAGTAAAGTGGCTTGACCATTAACTAACTTGTTAGCTAAAGATATCAAATTTGACTTCATACCTGAATGTCTCGAGTTCTTTGAAAGTCTAAAGAAAGAATTAACTTCAGCTCCAATTATTCATCCACCTATTTGGACTCAACCTTTTAAGCTTATGTGCGATGCATCTGATGATGCCATAGGAGCTGTCTTAGGTCAAAAGATAGGTAAGCTACCTCGAGTGATCTATTATGCTAGCAGGACTTTAAATGAAGCACAGCTTAATTATTCAACTACTGAAAAGAAATTTTTAGCTATGATATTTGCTTTAAAGAAGTTTAGATCCTACTTAGTAGGTTCTCATGTAATTATCTATACTGATCACTTAGCTATTAGGTATCTTCTCTCAAAGAAAGATGCTAAGGCATGTCTAATTAGATGGATCCTTCTTTTGCAAGAATTTGATCTAGAAATCAGGAATAAGAAAGGTACTAAAAATGTAGTGGCGGATCACTTATCTCATCTAGCAATTGCACCAACTGAAGAGATACTTGTTAATGAGTCCTTTCCTGATGAACAATTGTTATCAGTAACATCAGAACCTTGGTATGTTGACATAGTGAATTTCTTAGCCACCGGCTAAATTCCAATACATTGGACCACTCAGGATAAGAACAAATTTTTCTCTCAGGTAAAATATTTTATTTAAGATGATCCATATCTGTTCAAACAATATCCTGATCAAATTATAAGAAGATGCATCCTGGATGAAGAAGTTAGGAGCATTTTATCCTTTTGCCATGATCAAGTTTGTGGTGGTCATTTCAGTGTTAAAAAGACTGTAGCTAAAGTGCTTCAATATGGATTCTGTTAGCCTAACCTATTTAAAGATGCCCATGAATACCATAAAAGTTGTGTTAGGTGCCAACAAATGGAATGAATCACAAAGAAAGATATGATGCTTATGAATCCAATTTTAATTATTGAAATATTTGATGTATGGGGAATAGACTTCATGGAATCTTTTCCAAAATCTTTTGGGAATGAATACATCTTAGTAGCTGTTGATTATATATCCAAATGGGTAGAGGCAGTACCATGCAAGATCAATGATAGTAGGATTGTTATCAAATTTCTCAAAGAAAACATCCTCTCTCAATTTGGCACCCTTAGAGCTATTATTAGTGATCGTGGAACACACTTCTACAACCGATCTTTTGCATCACTAATGAAGAAGTATAATATTACCCATAAGCTACCCACTCCCTATCATCCACAAATAAGTGGGCAAGTTGAAGTTTCTAATCGACAAATCAGGTTGATTTTAGAAAAGATAGTAAGCACCAATAGAAAAGACTAGTCTTTGAAACTAACAGATGCACTCTAGGCATATCACATAGCTTTCAAAACCAACTTAGGAATGTCTCCATATAGGCTTGTATTTGGTAAAGTATGTCACTTGCCGGTAGAATTGGAACATAAAGCAATGTGGGCCATTAAACAACTAAATATGAATTTAGATGCAGCCGGTGACCTGAAAAAATTACAAATCAATGAACTTGAGAAAATTAGAAATGAAGCCTATGAAAATTCAAAAAATTATAAAGAAAGAACAAAAACTTTTCACGATCAAGTAATTAATAGAAAATCTTTTTTATCTGGACAAAAAGTTCTTCTATACAATTCTAGCCTACACCTATTTTCTAGTAGATTAAGGTCTTGACGGACTGGACCATATATAGTTAAGGAAGTCTTCTCATATGGGGCCATAAAAATTGAAAACCCAAGTAATAGTATTACTTTTAAAGTTAATGGACAACGATTAAAACCATTCTTGGAACTAATCACTGAACCTATTGAAGAAGCTATGGTTCTTTACGAACCTATTTACTTGGATTAATTTTCGGACAAGTCTGACTGAAAACGTTAAACTTAGCACTTAATGGGAGGCAACCCATGTTTTTACATTTAACATTTTCTTTTCTTTTTAGTTTAACTTTCTTTCAGGACTAAGTTGGGGGGAGAAGTACAAATCCATGGATGAAGAATAATTAAAGCTCAGACCGAGACCAAAATATATTAAGCCAGGTGAACTCTTTTCTTATTATTTTCTTGTCATTTATCACACTCTATTTCTTTTCTCCATTGAGTACAATGGAAATTAAGTTGGGAGGAAGTGGTAATAAATTTTTTTAAGTCCTTAAGTATGGTAATAATTAGTCTTATGTACCTAATTTTTTCTAGATTTAAAATTTTTTAGGCATTTTAATCGATAATTGATTAATGGTCTAGAGAATTTTTAAAAAATTAAGGATCTAATTATTAAGAAAAATCAATAAATGGTCAGGTCTAGAACAAAATAATTTTTTGAGTGTAAAATTTTTTCCAGTCTATAGTCAACAAAGAATCTACTTTATATGGGTATGAGTGAAAAAAATGATAAAAATTTTTGAAAAATAAATAAAAATAAAAAATAAAAAATAAGTTCTAAACATTGGTCTTCCACCGAGTAATCGGATCTCATTGCCTAAGTAAGCAATGTTATTTACGTCAAAAAGTAGGCAATGTGAAGAAGCTTGTTATACAGTTAGTTTTAACCTGTAGTCTATTTGACTCGAGCTAGTAAGCCCAAAGGATGTTCTACATCTAGTGCCCTTAAGCCAATTGGTTTAGGAGTCATTAGTCTAAAGCTCGCTATAAGGGTCAAATAGAAAGCTTAAGGGGTTAAAACATTGCACTAGCTATAAAAAAAAAAAATCTCTGGTCCATACTAAAGATATAGGATTTAAAGAATAAAGGTGGAGAATTGGTCAAAGAAAAGCTCTAAATTTTATGTTCTTCACTTAACCACTACTTGGAATGGAATTAATAATCCAATGATGTATTTCTTAAATCTCTGACTAGGATCAACTGACTTTAGGATGATCTAAAGAAACTTTCATAAGTCAGTACATATTTTAGTTTTCTTTTCTTTACTCAAAGATGAGTAAAACTCAAGTTGGAGGGTGTGATAATTACCATAATTTATAAAATAAAAATATTAAAATAATATAATAATTAATATTTATTTTAAAAAATTAATATGTTTATCTATGTTTTATAGAAAAAAGTCCACCATTGTGAAGAGTTCGATTTATGGGTTCCAACATAATAAAATTTACTCAAATCAGAGCTAAAATAAAAAAATTATGAAGCCTAGAAGTTAAAATAAAAAAATAAAAAAAATAAGATCGGTGCACGATGGACTGATCGGTCGGTCCATAGAATAGGCATAGACCAGCCAGCTCAGTAGGTGTGGCCAGTCAGTGCACGACATGTAGCTAGCGTAGACCCTTAAAAGATCTACCGTATTTTCATCGCAGCTTATAGGGGCATCTTCATCTTTTTATCTAGCACGACAGTTGCTGGTTGGCGGGGGCTCATGGTGTACCTTATCTATGCACGGTCCATAGGTCAGCGGGAGTCAATTTTGCACGATCTGATGGCTGACATCGTAGTTGGTCGAGATCGAACGTCGGATAGTGAATCCAATTTTAAACAGGATTTCTTAGGCTTCCTAGGCACGATCCAATGGTCGATAACGCTCCAAATCAAGATTGAATGATCAGAAATCAATCCGACATTGATCAGGAGCTTCCAATGATGGATTTTTGAGGGTTTTTGAGATGTTTGATCAAGATCTGATGGCCAAAATTTGTCAGGATGTTAGAAATCAATCTGGACTTGGTTTTGACTCCGAAAAAAATCATGTTGACCCTATTTCCTCCTTTATTTAAGTAGCCTTACCTCCATAACCTAGGGAGAAGTTCTCGAAGCCAAAAAAATAGAGAAAAAGAGTTTCTTCTCTCTTTTTCTCCCTTCTCCTCCTTATTTCTTCCTTCTTTCTTCTTCCAATTTTCAATAAAAGATACTCTAAAGATGCTAGAAGCAAGCAGATTGTCAACCATGCATGGCTAAGGAGCTGAATTCTAGGAGAGTAGATGAAGTCTTCGAACAAGGGTTGTAATTTTCTTTCTTTATCTTTTGTAATTCTTTTTATGCATGTTTTTATGCCTAGTTTTTAATGAATTTTATTTTTATGTATGAGATCTTGAGTTTGTGGCATGCTTATTATTAATCTAAATAAATTATATTCATTAAGATGGGTTATGATCGATAGATATAGTCCATACTTAATTTAATAATTTATTTTAGAGAAAAATCATTAAAAGCCATGTTGTAAATTTTTAAGAATTAAAGTATTAAATAATTTATGATTTCATAGAGATGGATCATAATCAAAATATATAATTCATACTCTAAGAAAATAAATTATAATCATAACTAAATTCTTAAAAATATTAATTTTTACATTAAAAAGAATTACCACAAACCTGTTAGAGATGGATTCAAAATTTAAGAATATTTTTTATTAATTCAAAAAGTCTAATTAATTAAGTATTTACTTTCTTTTTATTTTTGCCTTAATTTACTAAACTTTCAATTACCTCTCTTTAATCTACTTAATTAAATTTTTATTTTAAAATTAATTTATTTATTTTTAATCAAATTGAATGTAATTTAGCCTTCAATCCTCAAAAAAATTGACACCCGACTCACCAACTATTCTACTAAATAGTAAAATCAAGTTTAATTATTATTTGATGCTCTAACGATAAGCAGTCAATAAAGCCAAAAATGATCATAATGGAATAAATGCAATGCAAGAAGAACTTAATCAATTTGAAAAAAAATAATGTATGTACTCTAATTGAAAGACCAAAAAGTCATCCTATAATTGAAACTAAGTGGGTATTTAGAAATAAGTTAGATGAAAATAAAAATATTATTAGAAATAAAGCATGACTAGTAGCTAAAGGATATAACCAACAAGAAAATAATAATTTTGATGAGACTTTTGCACCCATTGCTAGATTAGAAGCTATAAGTCTCTTGCTTGCATATGTATATTTCATGAACTTCAAATTATTTCAAATGAATGTAAAAAATGCTTTTATAAATAATTTTATTATGGAAGAAGTATATTTAGAATAGCCCCCTAGTTTTGAAAACCATGCTTTTTAAAATCATATTTTCAAATTAAACAAAGCTTTATATGATTTAAAACAAGCTCCTAGAGTTTGGTACGAAAGATTAAGTAAATTTTTGCTAGAAAATAGCTTTTCAAGAGAAAAAATTGATACAACTCTTTTCATAAAAAAAAGGGTGATGATATTCTTGTGATATAAATATATGTTGATGATATCATTTTTGGATTGACTAATGAAATCTTGTACCAAAACTTTGCCAAGCTCATGCAGGAAGAGTTCGAGATGAGCATGATGAGAGAACTCACTTTCTTCCTCATACTCCAAATTAAACAGTTTAAAGAAGGAATCTTCATTTGCCAAAGCAAGTACACAAGAGAATTATTAAAAAAATTTGGAATGAAGATCTCCAAAAGCATAGGCACACCTATGAGTCCTTCATGTAAGCTTGACAAGGATGATAATGATAAGAGTGTTGATTTAAAGCTTTCTAGAGGCATGATAGGATCCTTGCTATATCTTATTGCTAGTAGGCTTGATATCATGTTTAGTATTTGTATATGTGCAAGATTTTAATCCAATCCTAAAGAATCTCACTTAAATACTATTAAAAGAATCTTGAAATATCTAAATGGAACTCAAACATTAGGCTTATAATTTTCTAAATAATTATTCAAAAATTTAATAGGATACTTAGATGTAGATTTTGTAGGATGTAAGTTAGATAGAAAAAAAACTACTGAAACTTTCCAATTTCTTAGGATAAATTTAATCTCTTAGTTTAGCAAGAAACAAAATTTGGTGGCATTATCTACGATCGAGGTCGAAAACATTACAGTCAGAAGTTGCTGTGCATAAATCTTATGGATTAAGCAACAACTTGAGAACTTTGGCATCAAACTTAATAAAACTCTCATAAGATGTGATAATACTAGTGCCATTATTTTAATAAAAAATCTAATTCAACACTCTAAGTCAAAACACATTGAAATAAGGTATCATTTTATAAGAGAGCATGTTCAAATTTCAATCAGCCATTGAATTTAAATTCAAATGATTCCCCATCCACTTCTTACGCCCTATGCAAGTAAGTGATGCACAAAAGGACTCTTCTTCCGCATGTCCATGCTAAAAACACAAAAAAAAGTGTAACAACAAGGTGGATGGCATGGAGAAAGGATAAACATATGAGGTTGAAGGGGTTTCAATAACTTGCTTGAATTCAAAATTCAAGAAACAAAATTATCCATTCTCCAATGCCAAGATTGAAAGAAAATCCTAATTTCCCGGTCTAGGTTCGTTCAAATCTGATCAGATCAAGAGATATATTTCAAAATTTTTTTTCTTTGATCTATATTAGATCTAGGATATTTCAGATCTGATTCTTATTATTTTAATAAATAAAATAAAATAAGAATAAATTAAATCAAATTTAATTTACCTGATTTGGGTAATCCAATTATCCGTTGATGATCCTGTATGCAGTGGAAGGTTCTGGATCTAGCCACGCAAGCGCCTGGCCTCTACCGGTATCCACTCAGGCTTGATCTAGAGATCCTCTTCTTCTTTATCACGTCTCTAAAAATTAGATCTAGATCTAATCTGGAGGATCTTCAAAACTCCTTTTGAAGATCAGCAATCATCCTTTGTAGCAGTGCAGCCTTCTAGCTTTCACTCGCCATTTCTTTGATCTAGATCGCACAACCAAAATCCAC